>JAQIXU010003039.1:0-10164 GCA_034701245.1 Strigamia transsilvanica
GGGAACAGCCCTTGATTCGTTATACGACATTTCACTTTGCGGCCAACTTTCCAGGAACGTATCCCGGCCGTAAAGCAAGGTATGGGTGTATAAGCCTGTTAATTGGCCACAGTGTCGATTTTAATGAGTCTTTTTTCTTTAATGTTGTAGTTTGATCCGAGTATTGGTAATGTTGCATTTGGTTCTATTAAAAAAGGGTGGGCATTTACATTGAAGCAGTTTGCATTGACGTATATGCATCAGTTTGGACTGAATGTTCAGAACTAGATGTCCAAATTGTGGCGAGATAGTTACTATGATTCTAGAAGGAAGGAGTGGTCAAATATAAGTTATGGCACTCGCTGTAAATGTGCATTTTGCAAGTACAAGTATATTCTGGATGCAATCTATGGAGTTAGTGATGCAGCACAATGTTGTAAATGATAAAGGCAATAATAATAATTTTAATTTAAAATAGATGTATAAAGTGATAATTACACGGAAAAAGACCAAAATCCTCGGGCTTATGAGGAAATTCAAACTCATTGAGAAAGCTGAAATCGTAAAAGAGTCTGGGAATGCTTTGCTGAAGGTTTGTAAACTGAATGTAGGTGTTACGTGTTAGATGCGTTTAATAAAGAAGTGTTTGTCTAATTTAGAGTTTAATGGAGCAGTGGTTGCCTGCTTGCCAAACCATTCTGGAAATCATTGTATTCCAATTGCCATCTCCAGTTACGGCGGCGCAGCATTATTGTATGGGACTTTATTGCGATGGCTTATTGACAGGCTGGAAGCATTATACATAAAAGAATGCGATTCGAAAGAAAGTGTAATGGTGTACCTCACAAAGAGGTTCAAAAATAGCAACAAAGATTATTTTGTTTACTTTTGACGTGTGTTTGCTGGCACAATGTTTAAAAGCCAAACAGTGCGAGTAATGGGACCTGAATACATTCCGGAATTGGAACAGCAGTTGTCAGAGTACAAAATAATAAGGTTTGTGGTGACCCTGGGAGAATCTCCTTTCGGGCCACCTAATGTGAGGAGGAGGTTGTTGGCCAACCCCTTCACTTATGACCACTCTCCCTTCCACTGTGTCATTTCTGCGTCACTCGCATAGGTGCATGCCCTCAAGCAAAAACTGCGCTCGAGCCGCCCCATCATTGGCTGGCTCTAAGCATGTGATGTTGTCTCATTGGGTGGGAAGAGCCCGCAAAGAAGCGAGAACTGACTAACTCATTTGGTAACCAGTAATATAAGGTAAGTGATCCGATTCTAAGTTAAGTAAAAACCTACGGAATTGCACTCAGACTCCCCTACTCGCTTTATTACGTTTTTACTAATAAGCGGAATTTATCTATTCAGACTCCTAGTCGATATTTAAAGCCTGTTGAATCCGAGATCACTTAATTGAATTACCAAAATGTCAGTGAATACTAATGAATGCAATTTGCGTCCCACTGGACAAGCGCCGATGCCGTCTGATGAAAAAAGAAGAGGGAAATAAGACAATACAGGCTGCCGCTGAAGCTCAATCCCACCGGGGCGAACCGGACTCGGGAGAACAGAAAAACGTGGCACAGGAATCAACAATCGCAGAGAATGAGTCTCCTAGGCCTGGGTCTTCCCGGCCGGAGACCATTTCAATGCTGATAACTGTGGTCGAGGTACAGGGTCAACCCGTAACCCCTCGACGTACGACACCGAGTGACGCGGGGATACCAAGGAGCCTAGAAATAGCGCCCCGACACTCGCGCAGGAACTACTACACAATCCATTGGTGAATAGGAGTCCTATAGGTATGGGAGAAACACCCAGTAATGCCTGTCTGACAAGACTATTGCGTGATGCCGTGGCAGTCGGCGCTCACTATGTAATTAAACCCCATTTTACCACATGGAAGACAGTGCAAGCAGTGAACGAGGCGATCTGGAGACGGCTGAACAACGTACCGAAGTACAACCCAGCCCCATTCCCAATCTGCCTCCCACAAGACAAACGACAATTCATGAAACCCTCGTACGAACACCATTCCAGAAAGTCTTTTACGAACACCTATTCCTGATCGCACCAACCGAACGTCCTTCTCCGAGCCCCAGATCTCGAGACCAAGAGTGGTGGAGGTACCTGAAAAAGAATTTCTATGACAAGTGAACACAGCCAAACGCGGTGTTGATTCGAGCATACCACGAAACATGCCGTAAGGAACGAGAAGAGGCGGAGAGAGCAATACGCAATGAAGCGCTGGACAAACAGATTCGAGATCTGCGAGGACAAACAAGCACTCACAGCCAAGTCCCGAACTGCTCGCCAGGCAGCTACATATTGTCACAACTCCATTTCGAGTCGGGTAGCGAACTTCTCGACAGAGAAGACGACATTGAATACGTAGACAAACGTCAAATTAAAGCTACAGGGAGACAGCGGATGCCGGCGGACCCAAAAGAACGGCTCAGGGAACCACCCGACATCCCTCGTCCTGAAACACCTCAACGGCCAGTGAACAGCTCCATGAAGCGACTGTTCGACCGACAAAACGCAGCAAAAAGGTGGACATGCAACTAGCACATCCGAAGAACGTCAGAGGCCGCTACGAGAGATATCTCCGCAGCCATGCCAAGTAATAAGCGTATTCAAAGCTCTAGAAACCGTTACGGCCAGTTGCGAAAGCAAAATGGCCACCGAGGGAGCCCCATACAAATCCAACTATCCGACACCCTGGATACCACAACAAGTGGGTTCACCTCATCGACGGATGAGGAGCCACGACAAAGACGCCATTCAACAAGACATAAACGGAGTAATAAACGGCGAAGCCAAGAAAGCCGCCATACACATAATCGGAGAAAGCAACACCCCGACACATCCGACTACGAGCGGAACTCTCAGAGATACCGACGTGTCCCACTCGTCGTATCATGACCATTACCAGACAAAGGAAATTTCTTGGACAGCCACGGAAAATCCTACACCATCGCACAGCTTGGGAGAGCCCTGCTAACCTCGTTTAAGGAGGAGGGTACCGATCTAGCTGGTCATGACAATGGGAACGAGCACGCAGGCGAAAAAGTAAAAAGGAAAGGTGCCGTGCCAGATAGTGGAAACAACGTGACTGTCGGAAATATCAGATGGTCGCACTACATCCACAATCGATTCGACTGATTGTGGAAAACGAGCGATCGCTTTCTAGACGAGGTGTTGCGAGTAAAACTCGCCACCAAAGCTACAGCAGCAGACTTGTTAACCCATAGTTTGGTCGAACTAACCATCGGGTCTGCCAGAGAATGGTATCAAGGGATATTTTTGCTGGGGCTGGATTTGATGGAAAAGATCAAAATCCAACCAAACCCTGGAATTACATCAGTACAGAGGGCGAGCGACCCATCCGGATAATCCCGAAGCGGTCGAGAAAGAAGCTGCCGACAAGACGTCATGGGAAAACGGTCGAAAGAAATTCGTACAAGAATACGAATTCCCTAAGGAGAATCCTCCTAAACCATGAGAAAATACTGACCAAGGAGCCAGGCCGCGCCAAAGAGACGATTTACAAAATCAATTTAACGACAGATAAACCAATCCGAGTCACCTACAAAGGGATGAATCCACAAAAACGTGAAATCATCGAAAAGATGTGCCAAGACATGCTAGAAAAGGGAATCGTAACCGCAGCCGAAGGGGAATATGGCACGAGAATCGTTCTCGGTAAGCGCCCGGGCTCGGATCCACGTCTGTGTATCGATTATAGGCCGCTAAATGCTGTAACCGTCATAGAGCCGATTTAGATGCGTGGTCTCTTTGGTGGTCGTCGTGCATCTTGAAAGTGCATGTGTATCGGAAATTTGTGTGTTATTGATCGAATATGACATCTTATTTCAGAAGATCTAACCTTCCTGATGTTTGGGCGCTGACCACTAAGTTCCAACAAAAAATCGTTTTTGATCATAATCTGACCAGTAAATAACAAACAAGTCAAGTTTCAACCACTAAATAACAACAAAAAATTCACTTTTGACCACTAAATATCCGGATTAATGGTTTTTGAATCTAAATTGTCAGAACCTTCCTTCCCCGCTGATGCAAAAAGTCCAAACAGCAGCGAAATAAAGCAATTGGTTAATTACCGGCGTAACGACTAGCGAGAGATAAAACGGCAATTTCTACACCCGGCACTTGCGGTCCGTATTGATAAGAAAGTTCCGCACCATGTACTATCTCGGTTGGCGGATTTCGATTTGAAAATGGTTACTCAACCCTTTCTTGATCATCAACTTGGCACCTTCAAAATCCACTGGAAAAACATCTGAAAAACAAAAACAAAAATCAAAAAAATTCAAAAAAATTCAAAAAAACTCAAAAAACTCGAAATGGTTTTATTTTTTTATATTAATCAACAGACATTACTTGTTCTGCTAAAAAACTGTGTTTTATATTTCTTTCTGTTGACAATGCTACGAAAAACCTAGTTGTTATAATCTAAACTAATATCTAAACTACGGTATCTTGAATGCTAAAACCACAAAATCTCGCCACTTAAAATGGCATTTAGGCGCTACCGTAGTTTCGTTGTTGGGACCCGGCGCAGCCTCCGTACAAATTGCAAATGGCCGCCGCGTTTGCCAGTGCGATGTCTGTCGAATCGTTGTTCCGCAATTTATCGGCCGACGATGTCGATCCGGAATTCAGCGAAGTTGAAAGTTTGTGTCTGAATTGCGGGGAAAATGTATTCCGATCAATTCGATTTAACGAAACAAAATTTAGATTTTTCTTTGGATTTTTCCAGGGCTCGACGCGAATTTTTTTTACGAAAATTCCTCATTACAACGAGCTGATCGTGATGTCGTTCAGTTGTCAGCACTGCGGCTGCGCGAACAACGAAACTCGGTTCGGCGGTCGCATCCAGGCCAAGGGAATCCGCATGAAATTGTTGGTCCAAAACGAGGCGGATTTAAACCGACAAGTCATCAAATCTGATTACGCGAGTATCACCATACCGGAAGTCGAATTAGAGATCCCGGAAACGAAAAAAGGAGGTCAATAATTCGAAATTTAACCGATTTTATCGATTTTTTTACATTTATTTTGAAAATTTTTGTTTAGAGGTTACGACGGTAGAGGGCGTTATTAACAGCGTCATAGTTGGACTAAATCAAGACCAAAACAGACGAAAACACGAAAATCCCGATACAGCGAGGCAAATCGACGCGTTTATAACGAAACTAGAGGATTTAAAGCGACTTAAAGAGTCGTTTCATTTGGTATTTTGGATATTTTCAATTTAATTTCAATTTAATCCGGTCTTAAATGCGTTTTAGGTGTTGGACGACCCGAGTGGAAACAGTTTCGTCGAAAATCCGTATCCTTTCGACCGTTTTACGCTCGTTTTATCGAAATTTAAGTCAAATTATCCTCAACCCCGCTTAGTTTCGCACCAAATACCGACATTGCGTTGGAAACAACACGATACGATAGATTATCGCACCAAAACGAGCGTCTGGGACTGTTTACGGACGATCCAGACACGGTTTACATCCCCGAACAGGAGGTGGCCATTTTGGATCCCAAAATGGCGGTCATTTTTCAATTTTCCGCTCATTTCAGGTGGCCGCATTTCAAACCAACTGTCACGTGTGCGGACATTCGTGCGAAACGAACATGAAACCAACGAGTAAACGATTTGAATTAAATCGAAAACGAATTTTAGAAATGATTTAAAATTTATTAGAAATTCCACATTTCAAGGAAGTGATAATAATGGCGACGAATTGCGACAACTGCGGGACTAAAACGAGCGAAGTAAAACCCGGTGCGGGAGTCGAGCCGAAAGGAATGCAGATACGAGTGCACGTGACCAACATCCGGGATCTCCACAGGGACGTCTTGAAGGTTGGAAAATGAGATTCAAACGGTCGGAATTTCGTTTTTAACGTTTTTATTTTAATCAGTCCGACACTTGCGCTATCGAAATACCCGAATTGGAACTGGAGGTGGGTCCGGGAGCACTGGGGGGACGTTTCACGACCGTCGAGGGGCTTCTAGACGCGATTAAAGAACAGCTTAGATCGGATAATCCGTTGATCAATGGCGACAGCGCGCGGCCGGAAGTCAAATCCAAGATGGCCGAATTTCTGACGCGATTGGACGAGGTAGAGTTTATTGTTTTTAATTATTGATTAATTATTCTTTATTAATTGATTTTTATTTAATTATTTTATTTTTGTTTAGATTCAGTGCGGGAGACAAAAGGCGACGATCGTTTTGGACGACCCGGCTGGAAACAGTTATGTGGAGGATTTGTGCGATCCGGATCAAGATCCGAACTTGGAGTTACTTTATTACGTCAGGAATTTTGAGCAGGATGAAGAATTAGGATTAAATGATATGAAAACTGAGAATTATGAGAATGCGACGGAGGAAATAAAAAGTTGAAGCTGGAGACTTTCGTGTGTGGGCTTTTAATCAAATTTTTCGAAATACAGACCTTGTTTTCATTTTTAGATATTTAAATTAATCAGATCGTTTCCACCGAATGCATCTTTAGATTTTCTTCTTTTATGCCCTCTAACGCGAAGAAAGTCGCGTGCAGAACGATAAAAACAACGGAAGCTCCTGCACAAAATAAAAATAATTCATAATGTCCCGAGATAACATAATTTGACCTTATTACGCCTGATTAGATCATTATTTGACCTTTTTATGCCTAATTACATCATTATTGATGTAAATACTGTAAATTATGTCATAATGACCTTTTTATGCCTAATTACATCTTAATTTGACTCAATTATGTCTGATTACATCTTTATTTGACCGTATTATATCTGATTATGTCATTATTTGACCTTTATATGCCTAATTAAGACATCATTTGACCATTTTATGTCTAATTACATCTTAATTTGACTTAATTATGTGTAATTATGTCATAATTTGACCACCTTATGTCTTATTACGTCATTATTTGACCTTTATATGCCTAATTACATCATAATTTAACTTTATTACGCTTAATTTGTCTTCTTTTATGCCTAATCTCGGCATAGTTTGACCTTATTATGCCTGATTACGTCATTATTTGACCCTATTTTGCCTAATTACGTCATTATTTGACCTTATTATGCCTGATTACGTCATTATTGACGCAAATACTGTAAATTATATCATAATTACGTCATTATTGATGTAAATACTGTAAATTATATCATAATTACGTCATTATTGATGTAAATACTGTAAACTATATCATAATTACGTCATTATTAATGTAAATACTGTAAATTAAATCATAATTACGGCATTATTGATGTAAATACTGAAAATTATGTCGTAATTACGTCATTATTGATGTAAAAATGGTGATTAACGTAAATGTGACAAATTCCGTCACATTTACGTGATTACCGTTTCAATCACGGTCGAAATGATATTTACCAATTAGCCAGAAAATGGCGGAACTTGCCCCCGCGAATAGAAAAACCGGAATAGAACAAATAGCAACAACCGTGTACTGTTGCGCCATATTCAACTCGTAATCGCAAACACGAACTGGTCCTTCAGCATTCCTCCGCCGCACCCAATAGCACGCGCAAAGAAACGCCGCCAGAGCGAGCAGCAAAATCGGCGAAGTAACCCTAAAACAAAAACCAAACCAAAAATTCCAAAATCAATCCCCAAAATCAATTCGCAAATCTCCACAAATCTGCACATACTTACAAACAGAAAATGGCCAGCCCGATAAACACGAAAAAATAATTACTTTGGAAATGATCAACATTCGTGAAGACCCGCTGCGCCGCGTGTGCGGGACACGACGGAACCTGGAAATTGTTCGTGTTGATGAACGTCGTCCACGGTCGGATGTTTTGGCGCCTCGTTTTCACCCATTGGGCGGCGAGCGGAGCCGAGTCGGCCACGGAACCCAACCTAAACGTTGTGGCATAACGAGAGAAATATTTTTCACGCATTAGTTGGTTAAATTGAAGACAAAAACGAATAAAAACGAATTAAAACGAATTAGAAATTGCTTTTTCTGTTTTTCAATATGGCACACCAAAGTTCTACTTGATTCATTTGAAGGGCGGCGCGATGTTCTACGACTGAAAATTTCGAGCCCACACATTCATTTCGTTTCACGTTTCCATTTGTACGGGGTTGGAGCTAATGTATCGTATTCATTCGTTTGGTTTTTTTGTTTTTACCCTTGAAATGCGCTCGTTATTAGTGGCTCTTGCGCCTCCATTTTGGATTCGATTTCGTGTCCGGTTTGGTTGTTGTGGCAACGGCAGTTTGGTTGTGCGGATCATGTTTTTATTGGGTTTTGTATTTGTTTTTAAGGTTTTGGAATTTAAAATGGTAATTGTTTGTGTTTTTAAATTTGGGGAAAGTTCGTGTCGAGGGGGTGGCGAATGCTGGAAATCTTGTGAGGGCAAGGATTTTGGATTTCGGATTTCACGAAATGTGATGAAATCTCATGAAATCTTATAAAATTTCTTGGAAATTGTAGCAAAATCAAGCAAAATCTTTAAAGAAATCCGCCTGAAATTTATGGAAAATGCCTGAAATCTTTAGTAAATCTGCTAAATCTGTAAAATCCATGAAATCGCCAAAATCCTCCCAAATCTTCCAAAATCTTCGAAACTTTCCGAAATACTAGAAATCGGCCTAAAGTCTTGAGAAATCCGCTTGAAATCTCAAAAAATCCTCCTGCCGCCTGAAATCTTGAAAAATCCTAAGAAATCTGACAGAAATCTTAAAAAAATCTTAAAAAATCCTAAGAAATCTGACTAAAATCTTAAAAAATCCTAAGAAATCTGACTAAAATCTTAAAAAATCTGACTGAAATCTTAAAAAATCTTAAAAAATCCTAAGAAATCTGACTGAAATCTTAAAAAAATCCTAAGAAATCTGACTAAAATCTTAAAAAAATCTGACTGAAATCTTAAAAAACCTTAAAAAATCCTAAGAAATCTGACTGAAATCTTAAAAAAATCCTAAGAAATCTGACTGAAATCTTAAAAAATCCTAAGAAATCTGACTGAAATCTTAAAAATCTGACTGAAATCTTAAAAAATCTGACTGAAATCTTAAAAAATACTAAGAAATCTGACTGAAATCTTAAAAAATACTAAGAAATCTGACTGAAATCTTAAAAAATCCTAAGAAATCTGATTGAAATCTTGAAAAATTGTGAGACATCCAACTGAAATCTTCAGTAATCCGAAGAAATCTGCTTGGAAGCGGAAATCTTCAAGATTTCCACTGGATTTCGAAATCTAATATGCGATATTTGCGATTGGCTACCCCCTAGCTTCGTATAGTTAGACCATGGTAAAACTATGTGGAATATTAGAGCGTGGATGCACAAAAAAGGTTCGTACAGAGTTAATAAGACGTTTGAGAGAAATGCTATGGATAGGAATCGATTTATTAAGTTAAAATTGACTAGCGAAAATTATAAAATAGGATGATGATGAAACGATTTGCCCAGAAACGACATCGGAACGAGGTCATGGACAATTTGATTTGAAGAATGCAGGCAAAGGAATCATTGACGGTAGGCGAAATTTAATAGAACAAAAATTTTGACGAAATTGAGAAAGTTAGGTTAAAATCAGAGAAATGATAGATCTTGAATTGAATCGTTAATTTCTTTTATTGTTAGGAGCAGAATCAACACGGACGCCCGCACAAGCAAAAATCCAAAATTCAACCTCCTGTTCCACAGAACCCCGGGAGAGGGCGCAGCTTTCCCTCGTGGTGACGTTTTTCCGGCTGCATAGCAACAGTCCTGCATGCGCAAGCTGGCGCAAGCTGTGTTTGTTGGCTTCAAAGCATGTTTTGGCTTGTGTCGTTCGTTTTCGTTCTTTTTCATTCTTTTTCATTATTTTTCGTTCTTTTTTGTTCGATCCAATCCGATTTTGAAATGGCTTGATGGGACTGAATTCTAATGGGTAAAATCGATGTAGAAACAGATTATTCTCTAGTGGGAAGCTAGTTAATTTGGATGTTCGAAAGTAGGCTTAATCGAGGCTTAATCATAGGCCACTTTCCTCTTTTTCTTGCTTGTTAGTTGCTCTAGCATTAGATGTGCTTACCATCCAAATGATACCACGAAAGTCTGTCATATGAGCTGATGAAATTTTATCCATAAGGCAGGATAAAACTGTTGTGACAAGCCTCGTTTAATGC
>JAQIXU010003040.1:0-10161 GCA_034701245.1 Strigamia transsilvanica
AAAAAGGGCATTTTTGTGCAAAAAAGGGCATTTTTGTGCAAAAAAGGGCATTTTTGTGCAAAAAAGGGCATTTTTGTCCAAAAAAGGGCATTTTTGTGCAAAATAGGCGTATTTATAAAGTCATTTAAACTTGTTTAAATTATCTGATTATCTCCTCTTATTCTGTTTTAATCTCTCACATTACTTTTAAATCAGCCTTTCTTGGGTCACCTGAAAAACTTGAGTATAGTAACTACAATGGTTATTTGCTGTTTTGTGCTTAGTCAAAGATATACTCACTTTCTAACTTATTCATTTTTAAATCCGGTTTCCTAGCTGACAATTTTACAAAGTGGTCTTTAAATATTTCAGCCTTCAGAATTAGCTTTTAGCATCAATTTTAACCACATCCATTAAGCCTAAATGTTTTGAAGCAAGAGAGAGACAGCAATCTTGATGACACTAATCAATCCTGATAATGGGAGCTGTATTTTCCCTTGCAAAAAAGATTGCTGCCAAATTAATGTTGAAGTGAAAGAATGTGGTTAAAACATTAACAATTGAAACAGTCTATATAAGGATACATTGGTCTGTTCCATATGACAAATCACCACTAGAGTCCAATGCTGACACAGGATATATTGGTGCAATAGGACAACTCAATTGTCCCTTGTTTAAGTGCTATGTCTTGTAAAGCAATAGTTGTTAGGGATTTATCTCCACAGTGGTCAAAGATTAAGAGGAATGGGATTTTCTTTTATCACTAAGATTAAACAGTGTTGAGTCCTTTATTGACAAAGAGCCCAATTTATTATTTACTGTAAGTAGTTGGATGAGAGTCTTGGTTTGATTTCAAATATTGATTCTACTAAGTGTCCTAGAATAATGATTATACACAATCATTAAAATATGGAGTATTTTTCCATAGGCCTTTGGAGCATTGCTGGTTTAAAAACCAATTATTTTAATCAAACTAGAAGTTATATGCAATCAATAATGATTGTCTTACTTCTGGGATCTACTATGTTATTCCTTTCAATTTTATACTTGCAAGTTCTAACTGCCTTGATTGTGTTTAAAGCTCAAAGCTTGTAGCACTGAGGAATGGAATTTTAGATGAAATTGACTAATTAATCTTTCATGCTGTAACTTATGGTGGTTAGTTATGTAGAATCTTCCAAAAAGCACTAAACTTGATTTCCCTATCAAAGGTCAACACTGCTTTAAGTGTTTAAAACACATTTTAAAAATGTAAACTAGGGTAAGAATATAAGGATTTACATAGTGTTATTGGAATTACTTGAGAAAATGGGTTTTATAAAATCTCAAGCAGTCGGAGTAGATGAGAAATTACAATATTCTGAATGGGGCTCCACATCGCTTGAGACGCTGTACAGTCTGCCGGATTTACAATAATTCCCTTCTAAACACTCATTTCTTCTCCGGCACGGCCACTTACTTTTTTCATAGCATGCAAGCACTTATTTTTTTTGCATCCTCAGGGCATTAACTTTTTTCATGCCTACAAGCGTTTTCCTTTTCCGAGCCCATAGGCGCTTAGTTTTTCACACCCACAGGCACTTCCTTCTTTTGAAGCCTACAGGCACTTAGTTTTTCACAACCACAGGCACTTCCTTCTTTTGTAGCCCACAGGTGCTCACAGGCATTTTTAGGCCTAATATTAGGCTAAATTAGGACTGGAATTAGAAAAGCGACCACGCAGAATGGGATGCGCAGTTCGAATTTAGTATCAAGATACCGGCCGCGAACTGTAGGCCCAAGCGCTTTCAGGAGCCACTTTTGGTATTACTTGCAGACATATGTCGTAAGATTATTATACACATCCAGTGTACATAGCGTTATTATATTTTTTCGAACACAGGATAAAAATTAATGCTGACTGTTGACTTAGTTAATAAAACTGCTCGTCATGAAACTCCAATGAAGTTTACTTGTTGCCACACCCCATAAAAACCTGCATTAAAATACAAAGGCTACAAGAATAATACATTAGTTGCTAGAAAGAAGATAGGGGCAATGAGAATCTCGTTAATCCATTCAAGTGCGCCACTATAATTAGATGGCGACAATCAAGTATACCGGTGATGTATCAAAATTAGCGATGAATGGATTCATTTCATTTAAGCGCATCGCAACATTTTAATGACTAACTTGTTGTTGCATTCAAATTCTGTCGCAATAAAAACCTATTAATAAACACAAAAGGTCAATGTTTAAAACCATTTTATTTTTCTCTTGGTTTATGTAGGCCACAAACTGGGGCACCAGCAATTGAATTATTTATTTTTTGCACACCAACAAATAGTTGTTTAAATGCATGCTTCAAACTAGGAACAATAGGGTCTGTTTATTTGTGTATCAGGTATGTTTTGGCTTGTTTTCAAGTCTTAATCTGATTGCTACTGCTTTGCAAAGACTAAAATAACTGCATCTGGCACATGTCTATATAGGATGATGTAATGTTTTGTTCAAAAATGACTTTGCCCTCATCACCAGCACCAACTATCTCAGCTTTGCTTTTGAATTTACATAGGAAATCATGGTTAGTTGCAATATTTTATGCTCAAACAGTATTGCATTGTGAGATGTTTGTTTGTTTGTGTGTTGGCCTCTTTAAGTTTGAAAGGTTTCATTATATTAAATGCATGCAGTGTTGTGAAACCAAGTCAAATTAAAAGTGTGGTAGGTTTTAAATTAACTTAACTTGCATTTTTAATTCCTTTTCTGGCTAATTATGAGACAATACCTTTCTAGTTAGAAAGATGCAACAAACCTGGAAAGTGAAAACAACCAGGTCTCTCACAAGGACAAAAACCAAACTTATTACATACACAAACAACAGACAAAAAAGAGAAATTGCAACATACAATCCCCTAGAAACTAAGGTTCAAACAACATGCTGTTGTAAACAACAAGATCAAAACAAACAAGCAGAGAAATTACTTTCATTTCACAATTGAGATGGCATTTCAATCAATATTTCAAAGACATGTCTTTTAGGCCTAAAATTATCAGTTTGGAACAATGGAATCTTGCCCACTCAGGTTATTTGTGGATTAGAGCAAAGTTTCCTAGATTTAATTTCTTCACCAACATTGGCATTCTTCAGCTTGATGATCTACAAGTATATATTGCTGGAGAGGAAAGACAGCTTCTGATTGAATTTGTTGTAAGAGGCAGTAGAGTAGAGATAAGTGGTTGCTGATGATATATGATCTCAAGGAATGCAGTACATTTTTTTAGTAAAAACAAAACATTTCAAAATGATTGACTGTTTGGTTGTCCACTATGCTTTTTGGTGGGAGGTATCTTGTCTACACTTCTGTTGCTGTGCTCATCTTGGGCCTATGACATCTGTTCTCAGAGAGATATTGATACAGCAATATTTACACAGTGCTGTCTTGTTTGTTTAGTCTGTGTAGCTCTAGTTGATTAAAGCCATTTACTCTGTGTTAAGCTAAATTGATCTCCAAACAAAATTGGAAAGTTGATGACTCAGATATGATGAAAAACCCGTTTATTCTATTCATTAGGGATGAACCAAGTATTCGGCAGGCATTCGGTAGCGCGAAGGGACTTACGCTTGAACCTGATGTAGTATATTTCAGCGGGGTTATACCATTGAATTTTCTCTAGTATTTTCTAATTTTGGTTGTTACTTTTCTTGATCAAACATTGTAAAATTGAGGGGTGTTGTGGTTGGTATTTGTTGTGTTCTTGTTTGGCATGAGGGTGCATCTGTCTGCCTTTGTATAAGGCTGGCTTGCTCCATAGTCGGTCCAAAACGGGCATATTGAGAGAAGAAAGGAAGACTAATGGTTTCTACTGGCCTTGTTGGTTCAATGGTAGTGTACTCACCTGCCAAGTAGAAGGTGGAATAAGGCTAAGCCTATTTTGAGACTTTAGAAACAAAAGAGAGGCGTGACTAGAAGAATATCCAAAGCTTTATTCCACAGCAACAACAAAGAGAAAAGAAAGCTAGTGCAGTTCTATATTTGCCTACACAGCAACAAATATAGGTGTTAAGGAGTGTAAGATTACACTTTTATCGGTGTGAAACGCTTGTCCCTATTTAGATTTCATTTACGGGACGCTGTAGGGTGAGCGAAATGAATAAGAGCGAACTGGAGATTTCAACCCTGTTTGTTTCGCTCCTATTAGTTTTCTGGCTGTTTGCAGGGTCGAAATAGTTTCAAATTTTTGTTGAAACAGGATCCAAAATATTGAGTTTTTGGCAAAACGGGAATAAATTTTTGCAGATTGTTGATATTTTACGTCTTGTGTGTTTAAGAAACCGGTAACTTCGACAACACGTGACCACAATTTCGTGAATGTTTTATGAACATTTCAAAACGTCTAAGAAATGTCTTCGGAATTGCAATGACATTGGTGACAATTTGACTGCGCATGCGCAGTTAGTCATAAAAACGATATTGTCCAGACCAGTCAGCGGTTTTTACGTCTTCGGGATGCATCGCTGTGTCCAGATTTCGGAAGGGGGAGCTGTCCGGTTGGGGCAGCAAATTTTTTATTGCTGGGTATTGGTTGAGTCTGGGTCCTGGCAAACCTGTCCGAACAACACAGCGGTCTGGATAGTGCTATGTCTGGTCCGAACAGCTTACACTGTACGCTCAACCCTCACTACACGGCGGCTCTTTATACAGCTTTTTGTCATAACGGCCTTGTGCCATTATGGCTAAATTTTTATTTATGGCCTAATATTTTCGATATACGGCCAAAAATCGGGAAATTCCATAACGAATCAGGAGGAATTGCCCCTGATTTGTTATACAGCATTTCGCTTTACAGCCAACTTTTCTGGAACCTATCTAGGCCGTAAAGCGAGGGTTGAGTGTATTTGAATTGACAAATTTTACACCACAGGTGATGCATTTTTTCACCTTTTTTCCCAATAAATGTTGCAAAAAAGTCTTTGGGCCTTCATCACCATAAAACCAGCCTTGAATAGTCGAACAATATATTTAGAATGTGCACAAGAATTAACTTTCTTTTTGATTATGCTTTCAGGGTTGAAGATGCAGATGGCGGGTTCTTTGAAAGTTTCACCGCGTTGTCATGGAAGCAGGAAAATCGACGTCTGCAAATGGCTAAAGAAGTAAGTGAGAAAAAGCATCTCCAGTATCTGCCTGCCTTTGATCTTCTATTGAGATTGAGGCACGACCAAGTTGTTTGCTCGGTTCCTATGGCAACTGTCACTATTTGCTTAGCGACGGCTTAACGCTTAATTTATTTTAAAATTTGAAAATACATTTGAAGAAGATGAGGTTTGCAATCCAATTGGAAAAAATGCTGTTATTTTATAACTGAAATTGCACTTGGGAATTCGGCTCAACTGAATGGAAATAAAACATGGATTTTCTTTTTAAAGGATGAAAAGGGAAGTGATAAGGAGATGACACCGCCACTCGAAATAAAATCTGGCGTTAAAGTACCCAATTTCAAGATAGCTAAGGAAGAGGTAAGCGATAAAATGACCGCAAATGAATTGGTTTAGCGGTTTTTTGCTGTGATCGGGACTCAAATTGTAATCGTAGAAACTTATCTACGTATTAACTTTTCTACAAATTTTTGCTATTACAAATTTTTTTAAATGACTTTGTTGGTTCCCCATAGAACCCTATGTTAAAAAATTTTGCTATAACGAATTATTCGTTATAACGAACACATTTTCAGAAACACTCTAATACTCACAAGTCCTTGTTATAACGAATTTCAAAAATTGATCATTTGACTCTTGACTGATGTCCTTATTTAGAAACCGAGAGAACAACAATATTTATTTGGGAAATTTCCCATTTTAGAATGGTTGCTAAATAAACATTTGCAGCAACAAGAAAAGCAAAGAATCACTTGTTTACAGGCAATCTACCAGCAGATATGGTTTTTTAAATTAATGAAATTGAAAATTTTATTTTGAAAAATACTGTCATAACTTCGAATCAAACAAAGAATGCGTAGGAATAAATATTGTTTTTCATGTCCAAAGTGAATTTTTTCAGCTGTAAAGCGCATTTTGTTATGTTTTGTTACAACAAACTTTCGTTCTAACAAACCGATTTCTCGGGTCCCAAGTGATTCATTATAAGGATTTCTCGGATCCCAAGCGATTCGTTATAACGGCCTATGGATCCCACGTCTTTTAGGGATCAAAATAATATTGAATTTGATTTTGAAAGAGAAGTTTGCCGGTTCTGATGCAACAGTGCCAGCATCGCAATCGTAGAATAATTTTTGGAAATATCAATGTTTGTTTTGTTTAATAAAATTGGTTTATCAAGATTTTGTTGTTCAAAACGTATTAGGATAGAATTTGCAAAGTGCAAATGGGTTAATCTGGCACTGGGAGTCATTTTGGGATTGGTTCTTTGAAATACCTTAAAAACAGACAAATAAACAATAGGAAGATGCAACTGGGTTGTTACCTCTCCAATGATTTGGTTCCACCACATCCCGATTGCCTTTTATTTTGAAAACTCAGAAAATCTCAATGCAGTGCACCCTTCACTATTGAAATTGGATTCTTTTTTTAATCATAGTCATCACTCATGCTTTTTGGAGAAGCCTCTTGTATTGAAATGAGGACATGATTGCAATTTTACACATCAAGAATCCCGCCTTTTACCATGAAGAGATTTCAATGATGGATTTTCTTCATTTTTTCCACCCTCCTGGTGGTTAAAACAATGCAGTTGATAGTGAAATAAAAATGCAAAAATTTCATGTGAATTGAGAAGTGCAAAACAGTTTCTGGATAGCTCTTAGCTTATGTAGGAGTTTGCGCACTTCCCATAAGAATTTTGTCAATATCTGCTTAGAAATTCATACTGAAACTATTTTTTTCCATAATAAAATGTTTCTCTAATGTCCAACATACTGATAAATTTATTCATGCAAAATTTCAAGATAAACTGTGCATCTGGAAAAGAATTGTAAAGTGAGGCATAAAATTTATGGATTGGTATGGAAAAATTGCTAGAGGCCTCTTGCTTGCTCATCTATTCATTTTATTACAGTTTTCAAGCTAAATATCAAACTACACACTATCATTTATGATGGTTTGGTCATAATACTAAAAATGGTGATAAAAACCCAAGAAGTTTTAACAGAAACAGAGTGAAATAAATGGCCAAAGAGTTCTTTTTATTGTTTTGACAAATTAACTTGACTTAGGAAATTCAACCTGTGGATACTCAA
This sequence comes from Strigamia transsilvanica, assembly GCA_034701245.1. NCBI lineage: Eukaryota > Metazoa > Arthropoda > Chilopoda > Geophilomorpha > Linotaeniidae > Strigamia > Strigamia transsilvanica. Next base: position 7,216 of record JAQIXU010003040.1, read on the forward strand.
GAAATTAATAAATTCACAAACTACATGAAAGAATGGTGTTAATGGTTTAATCAATAAAGATATTAAACTGATAGGCAAAAATGAGTGGACAAATTTTTTATGTCTTGAGTAGAGGTAATAAAACATGGTAATGTCATTGCAAATGGCTTTATTTTTAAGTAGGCTGTATTCACAAGAGTAATTTTTTTTGTCATTGCTTTATTTACTGGTATAGGGAGGCAAGGCAAAGATAAAAGGAATGGGCAATTTAGTTTGATGCTTGTTGCTTGTGGCAGGCTTGTTGCAAAGCAATTTTGTTTGCAAAAATATGACATTGAAAAGCAATATTTTTTGACTTGACATGCAGCAATCAAATTATTGGGTTGGGCTGTAGCACTCTGTCAAGGATGCTTTGCTTTATATCTTTTTCTGGTTTTAAGGTTGGTTATTGGGTTAGATTTTGTTTGGAACTTAAAATGGATGTTGTGGGTTTAAGCTGGGAATTTTAATTAGGGAATTATGGACTGAGAAATAGACAATGGATGGCATATTTGCCTTTATTTATTCTTTTCGGCTTTTGGTGATTGCAGTGAAGCATCATCTTGGAAGTACAGAATATTTTTCTAAGCTTGACAAAACAAAATTAAGATACTTTGGTAGTTTTTTAAAATTCTATAATCTCATATTTGTTGTTGGACAATAGCAAAGTAATAGCAAAGTAGCAAAACAATAACAACACATCAAAACAATAGGGAATAACAAACCACAAACAAAATAGTAAAACAATAGCAAATTAGTAAAACAATAGCAAAATAGTAAAACAATAGCAAAATAGTAAAACAATAGCAAAATAGTAAAACAATAGCAAAATAGTACAACAATAGCAAAATAATACAACAGTAGCAAAATAGTAAAACAGTAGCAAAATAGTAAAACAATAACAGAGTAGCAAAACAATAAAAAATGGCAAAATAATAGAGAACAATAGAAATAATAGAAAATAGTGGAAAATAGCAAAACTGCAAAGCAATAGAAAGTTTATTGTAGCGTAGTAGCAACATCGGCTGGATTGGCTGGGTGTTAGGGCCAGGGCCGGATGATGACTTCGGGGATCCCAGAGCGCTTACAACAGGGGTTCATGAATACTCAGAAATGACAACTTCACAACATTTTCAAGCAAAAAATATGCATTTGCAAGAAGAATAATACACTTTTAGGAGAAAAAAAAATTTATTTTGACTAAAAAAAACTGCATTTTCGTGCAAAACGATGCATTTTCTGGTGAAATATTGATTTCTCAAGTGAAAAAAAATCCATTTTCATTGGAAAAAAATCCATTTTCATTGGAAAAAAATCCATTTTAATTGGAAAAAAATCCATTTTTATTGGAAAAAATGCATTTTCATTGGAAAAAAAATGCATTTTTATTAGAAAAAAATGCATTTCTTGTGAAAAAAAAAACATTTTCATTGAAAAAAAAATGCATTTTTGGAAGAGAAAATGGATCCCCCTTAATCCGGCTTTGGAGTTTCATAATTTCTGGGACCAAAATTGGAAGAAAGAAAACTAGAATTTCAATCAGTATCTGAACATTTTGACTTTTACAGCACTCAATATACCACTGCATTCTAATTAGTATTCATTCGTTACTTTGAAATTTATTTGGACAAACCAGGACTTTTCCCCCATCACCAACACATTGAATGCATAGATTTTGCCCATTCAGAGCTAACTTTTTGTCACTGACTTTAATAGAATATTGATCCGTCACATTCGCTCAGAACACTCACTCTTTCGAGCATTACGATTTTATGCTTTTCAATATGATTGTTTATTCCGTGCTAGTGCCACCATTGGCCAATTGGTCATTTCCTAAGGGTCAAGCCCAAACATGTAACATAGCATTGGGTCTAATAGGTTTTCTCAACTGAGCTGATGAAATGTGATAAAAAGAGAAGAAAAGCAATATTAATCACTGAACCATCAGGTGTAGATTTATACCAAACTCAACTTTATTTGATATTCCTGCTGTTCAAGTTGTTCCAGTGAGTAATTGCTGATCACATAAGGAAATCCTATTGGCATAAGAATCTCCGCCACTTTCACCACAGATGAACCAATAAAATTTAGTGCAGGACGAATCAATTTGTAGGATTAATGGCTTGCTCAATCAGAAGAGTACTGAAAGCTATAATCAAATCACAGGATGTAGTTTTAATCAAAGGTTTGCGAGGAATCGATGACTTTAACAGCATTAGGTGTGCATTCAAAGTTTCTGTTTTTACACTTTTTGGAGTTTCTATAAACAGAATGGACACCAAAAACAGCCAGAAACCAGTGCCGGATTAACCCATGTATCCCCAAAAATATGAACTGGAATTCGAAAATCGTTTGCGCAGAATGGGATGCGCAGTTCGAATTTAGCATCAAGATATCGGGCGCGAACTGTAGTGGTAAATTATCTTTGTAAGTTCATTTCTTGATTATTGTCAGTAAAGACTTAGGTTGCATACAGGAATGATGCCTCCTCCTTGTCTCTCCTCATTTTGGTGATGGCTTACGACTGTTTTAGGTGTCCATTGTGTTCATGGAAAAGTTATAGCTATATCTTTTGGATTCTGGCATTTCTAGATTTGTATTTTCTATAAGAAGCATGCGCTATTATTAGTTGGTGCCAGTAATGGTTACAGATTAAAATGTCGTTGGTTACTATGACATCGCAAGTCATGTTTTTAAGGATTGAATTAGTTGTGTTCCTGGTTACGGGTGCTGGGCAACAAATCAGGAGCCAACATTAAGGGGTTTCATTAATACAGGCAATTTTAACAATTTTGAATGTGAGACTAGTTTCACCAATTGTGTGGTCAATTGCAACACATGTGTTTTGGATTGAGGTGTTGTTGCAAAACAAAAGTGCATTAAGAAATCGGTCTTGTTATCATATGAAATAAAATTAATTTTAATTAA
>JAQIXU010003041.1:0-10154 GCA_034701245.1 Strigamia transsilvanica
TATCGGAGGTTTTTCTTCGGGCTAAAATACAAGTCTAGCGCTGCAGACGCTGTCTTGTAGTCGACCTTGTCCTCCTTCCTGAACGTTGCAAAAATCCTTTGTACCTCTGGGCCTGCAAGGTGGAGTAGCACTGCTTGCTTTTGTACCTCGTCTACTATCGCAGCTGCTGACAAATAGTATCCAAACGATTCTCTCCACTCCTTCCAGTGTTGACTTAAATTGCCCTCGGTGACCTCGAACTTTGCAATTGTTGGTAAATTCAAATATCTCGCCATTTTGTGAAAAAAAACGAGTTGTTCCCTCTTGTATTCCGTATGGTTTATGTGCTAAGTTCAAATTCTCTATTTTCACACGTATCAAGTTGTGTGATGAAGTGACTCTTTATTGTAGTCAGCTGACTGTTACACCTGACAGGTGTGTCTATACATAAGTGCCCTCTGGTGGCAAGTTGTTACAACACGACATGTGGTGCATCAAATGGATGTTGTAAAAGCCTATTTAAATGGAAAAATCGAGGAAGACATCTACTGCTGATAGATTTTGGGTTTCCGAAAGGCCCGAAACATTTTTCCTGATCGTTCCGGTAACTATAGTTACCTTGGTTGCAACAAGTGCATCATGGAACTTGGATTTTGACTGTACGCGACAGCTAGTAGTGAATTAATGGAATTAAATTGATCGACTAATTCCAACTTCCAATGGCGCTCTATAAGCCAAAAAACACCATTTTCTGGTAACAGATTTTATATTGAAAATTGCAATTACTTAACTGTTGGTCGGAATTTACACATTCAATCTAAATTAATCTAAAGATTAAGATTGTTTGAAAAATTCTTCAGTTTCATCATGGACTAATCCAATAAAACTGTAAAATTTTGTTGCAAGACCTTAAAAATCATGACATGTGATTCAATAATTAAACAAATCAGAATTCACTTCCAATTTTCGCATCTTTCGTTTCTTATTTCCGTTCAAAACAACCACAAATTTCGCGTACAAATCGTTTTCCAATTTGTATTGTTTCACCTCGTTTAATTCCTCAACCATTGCTGTCAAATTGTCCACTTCGAAGTCACTTCCGGTCAACACCGACCTATGACTATTGTTATTATTTATTGTTTACACTCCTAAGGAGAAGGTTGGATTACAGTAAAAAAAATTACAGAGTTTCGGCTTTAGCCTGGTTGTTAATGAAGTACTTACGTTTTTTGGTGAAGTGGCGGCAGTGGTGTTTACACCCATAATTAGGGCATCTTTATTGGTAATTTGTTCTATGGCAATCGCAGACAGTACGAGAATCAGGGTCCCCATTCCAATGGCAATATCAATAAGCGCGACGAATCTAAAGTTGTGCTATGCATTCAAAAAATTTTCAGCAACCGACTGCACCAAATGTACAGTTCAGCAATAAAGAAAACGGTACAGATGTCAATAATTAAGAGATATTTTTATAATAGTTAACTGTAAATACAAACATATTCACATGCACATTGGGTTGCGTAGACAAAAAGTATAACTTAAACATTTTGAGTGTGAATTTCAACATGTGCTCTATTGCAGCGTTTCCCAAAGTGTGGGTCGCGACCCGGCACCGGGTCGTAGAAAAATTTTGCCGGGTCGCGCAAAAAAAAAAAAAAAAAAAAAAAATTACAAAAGTTACAAAATTATTATTACAAAAATTACAAAGTGTGTATTTGATTGCCACTATTCCTAGTGTCCAATAGACACTAGGAATAGTGGCAAAGTGTGTATTTGATATAGCTTTATCGCCCTCGCCCGCGCGTTGTGCACACGCCATGTGACGATCGCCGTGCGCAGATCGAAAATTCGTTAAAATTGAAGAAAAAAATTCATTTTTTGTCAATTTGAACTATCAATTCAAGTTTGAAGTTTCTAATTTGAGAATAAAATTAACATCATTACCTCCTAATTTGAAATTGTTATGTGATGACAAACAACATCATCCTTCGCACTAAAGGCAAAATATGTTTTGTAAATAAGGGGTTTTTTTTTTCATAAGGTGGGTCGCGAAAAATTTTAAAACCTCGTACCGGGCCGCGGTCAAAATAGTTTGGGAAACGCTGCTCTATTGGTTTCTCAAAATAATCTAATCGGTATCAACATTTTTGACAGGCATTATGAAAAATTGCAGGTGTGAAACTGTTAATTGCCTCAGTTATGGAATTTTGGAATGTTTCCAAATACTCGTGACATTTGAGTGTCTGACACACATTTTTCTCATTGTCGTACCCGCCCACCAACTATATAAGAGAGTTGTTTTTCTTGGTTGGTTTGTTCATTTCACAGCTACCTAAGACACGATGAAGATTTTGGTGTTGTTGGCTGTTACTTTATCAAGTACGAATTAATTTTTTTGAGTTGTTTTTTAGGGGGAAGGTGTGATCATGTGACGGTCATTCCCGTATCGTTGACGGTAAAGTTATCCGGTTATTTTTTTGGCGAGTGCGGTGCGGTACTTACAGAAACCCACAATGCATGCGGTATATCGCAAAACCGTAAAAGCCGCAAAAAAATCGCAAAAAGCGCAACATTTCGATCAAATTTTGACTTTATGGTGACGATTCGGTTACATTTTGAAAAATTTTTATAATTGACACCAAAAAATTGCCAAAAACGTGACCGAAATGTCACCAAACAGCCGAAGACGTTTTTTCCCCCAGCTTTTTGGTGATGTTTTGGTTGCATTACGTAACCGATACGTGGGTACTTTTCTGGGACTGTGCCCAAAAGGTGACCAAAACGTCACCAAAACGTTACTAAAAAGCTGGAATCTCACATTGCTGTTCTGCAGTTATATCGTACTGCCGTTTTTGAAAAAAAAACATATTGCACTCACGAACAAACCTAGTCGGCGATCTTAGGCAACTCTTCATCACCAGGTGAAGCTGCATACCTCTCTCAAGGCAGAACCGAAAGTGAGACCCCGTGTCCATGACCAAGGGGCCTCAGTTCAATATGAACCTAAACCTAACCTAACCTAACCTAACCTAACCTAAACAAATTCCTAAATATTCCTAACCAATAACTACGTAAACGTAAACACACCATTAATTAAATGCATTTGTTGTTTAAGTTGATACTTCACAAGCGGATGATGGAGATCGCTCCAAAACCTTGAATGTGGAAATAGGCAGCAATGTGACTTTGGAATGTAGCACACAAGAAACGGGTAAATGCAACCTGTACAAGTCAAACCTTGGTCTTCTTGTGGATCGGGACGAACCGAAGTACGACCGCTTCGAGATACACGACACCAAAACATGCATCATCAGTATTCGTAATGTGCAATTAATAAATGCTGGTTCGTACAAATGTGAAGTCGATAATACTTACATCAATTACCGACTAAATGTTAGTGGTGAGTTTTAAAAATCCCAAACTATTTTTAAATATATTCCTAAATTCTAGTAAGGGGCCTGCGCACGCTGCGCTGGGTTAGTGTTAATATATAGATTAGTGAAGTAAATTGGTCAGTGTAACTTACTGTAACCCGTTACCCGGTGTGGGCCTACACATTTTAATTTGGTTTGGTTAAGTCACCAAGACCAAGCGATAAAGTATTAGCAAAAATACGTAATAATTACACATTACTGGCTATTGATTTATAAAAATTTCTCATATCTTTACGTGAATTGTCTATTTATTTCTTAATGTTGTTTCTAGGCACATTCAAGGTTTCTGTTTATATCGTTTTGGTGTTTAAATAAACAGCCAAGACAGAATAAATAAAACACGCCTAACTGTGAATGTGGGTGAGTAAATGGTAATTAAAAATCCCTTTATTTCATTGAACCAACGAATTGTGGTTGTGGCCCACTTATTTGAACACAATTATACATTTACTCACGGTTTAGGAGGTGGATGCTTTGCCTAAACTAAAAGCATTATGACATTGAAAGTTTGACCCCTCCATTTTGATTTTGCAGTTAGGCTACAGCTACAGCAATATGCCCCAGACTAAAGGGAAGCACTTCTGGGAACTAATTACTCCTAGACAACCATTCAATGAACCATTATAAATATAGTTTCTAATTGTCTTTTTCTTCACTAGCATCCCTGTGCCATGTCATGCTGCGGTTGGGATGCCATTTTAATTTTAGTTTTTATTTTTATTTTTAAAAGGAGAAAATTGGAAAATTGAAATTTTTTTATCGGTAGTGGAAGGTTCTTTTGAATATTTTGTGTGGGGAATGGAAAATAATTGGCATTTCAAATTATAAAAAGAAAAATAGAAAAAAAAAATGAAAAAGATTTGTGAACGGTGGAAATATTTTGTAATCTGCTTGGAAAATAAGTAAAGAGTCTGGGTTTTAACAGATAATATATAAAATATTATAATGGAAAAATTTTCGATATTCTGTAAGGGAAAATTTATGGCATTTTATATTTGAAAATGACCCCTTGGTACAATCTTGTCGCACGGTAACTTCCCCGCAATGCTAGCGTTTTCGAACGAAATAGAAAATCATTTTAATTTGCTTAATTTTGATCAAGTCCTATCTACTACAAATCCTCCAATTTGGGACGCAGCCCAGTGGAATATTCTAAACACACTTTTACTTCCTAAATAAGTTGAGTAGCCAAGTCATGTTGTAACATAAATTCCTAATATTCCTAAACATTAACTACGTAAACGTAAACACAACATTAATTAAATGCATTTGTTGTTTAAGGTGTTTCTTCACAAGCAGTTGAACAAAATCGCTTGTTGGTGAAAAGGGGCAGCAATGTGACTTTGGAATGTAGCACACAAGAAACGGATAGATGTGCACTGTTCAAATCAAACTCCGATGTTGTTGTGGATCGGCACAAGCTGAAAAAAGACCGCTTCGAGATACACGACGACAAAACATGCATCATCAGTATCCGTAATGTGCAATTTATGGACGACGGTCACTACAGATGTAAAGTCGGAACTGATATCATCACGTACGCTATAGACGTTTATGGTGAGTTTTAAAAATTCCAAACTATTTTTGAATAAATTCCTAAATATTCCTAAACATTAACAACGTAAACGTAAACACAACATTAATTAAATGCATTTGTTGTTTAAGTTGGTTCTTCACAAGCAGTTGAAGAAGGTGGCCTTAAACACTTGTTTGTGGAAAGGGGCAGCGATGTGACTTTGAAATGTAGCACACAACAAACGGATACATGTGAACTGTTAACCTCAGAGTCTAATCGTGTGGATCGGCCCGAACCGAATCTTCTTCTTGTGGATCGGCTCGATCCGAAGAAAGACCGCTTCGAGATACACGACGCCAAAACATGCATCATTAGTATCCGTAATGTGCAATTTTGGGACACCGGTTTGTACAAATGTAAATTTGGAAGTGATTCCATCGACTACCGACTAAATGTTGTTGGTGAGTTTTAAAAATCCCAAACTATTTTTCACACTCAATAATGATTTTACGCTTTTCTTTTATACTTAGGGACGTTAATAATGCGTTACAACGACATTGAGAGAATGAACAACAGTCGGAACGCAATCTCCACCTCTCCGTCGGCGAAAATAGAATGCCTTTCGTACGGAAGATTTCCGAACGCCACCATCACTTTGTTTGTCGACAACAAACTGCAGAGCAGCAACAGTGACACCGAACCCTGGGTGTCAGACGGTTTAGTAGGAGCGCGAACGTCTCTTAACGTTCGGTACGTGGACGTCGGTTACTCGATGGACGGAACAGAGCGTCCGAGCGAGAAGGAAGTCAGGTGCGAGGTCGATCACACCAGTGGACGGAGAGTAGTCGTTGCAGTTTTCGGAAAACAATGTAACTTGGTGAGAGAAATTCCTCGAATTGTTTTATTAAACGCTCGTTTCATCAACAGCTCCAACGACTCATGTTACGCTTTACATTAGCCAGCCGCATAATTCTACTCTCGATGCACCCAGAGAAGTTATCTGCGTGGGGAACGGTTTACCAATTCCGGATAACTTCAAGATTATGCGGGAAACCGACGTCAAAGGCAAATACGACGTGGTCGCACAAAAAGCGACGTACACCATAACTACGCCCGGAGTGTATCGATGCGCAGCTCGGAATCACGACGAATTGGGCGGTCAGATCGGGGATTATGCGGTGTCAGACGATGTCACTCTTTTGGATCCAAGTATGAACAAATGCTTGATTTTACTACGGATGGTGAACCAATTATTTTTATTCGTTTGCAGTTGCAGCTAAGAACAGCCATCATGTTTCAGAAAAGAATGCGACGTCGAGTCTAGACTTCCTATTTCGGTCACATCAAGAACAGTCATCTGTTAATCTCGGTGTTCACTTCTCGAACGTCGATGAAAATAGAGGTACAACTCCGTGACACAATTCATCGACTGATATTTTTAAGGGTTGCTAGAAAGGTTAAGAACCATTGCGCTACAAGATAGATACCGGTATATCTAGACGCAATCAGCTTTCACCATTTTAAATGGGCGCATCGACTTCGGACACCCTGTATTTCACATGCAATTCTGCTGAACAGGGTTTTGCCATGCGGGTGTGCAGATTGTGTGTTGCACTAACTTGCTTGCTTGTGAGGGCGCCATTTTATCACCATAGTACACTTTCAGGCAACTTAGGGGGCGCTGAAATGCAACCTCTAACCATGCATGCTCTGAAATAGAATTCTGCACAGCGCGGCCCTGCTCCTGCATCGGTTTGAATGCCTCTAAATCTCTCCAAATCTGCCTGAATCTCCCTAAATCTTTCTGAAACTTCCCAAATTTTCCTGAAACTTCGCAAATCTTCCTGAATCTCCCTGAAACTTCCCGAATCCACCTGAATCCCAAAAATGTTCCAAAGATTCCGAATATCTCTCACCTCATTTTCGATTATTATACCTTCACATTTCTCACAAAATGAGAAACATGAAAAAAGATCAAAAGAAGGAAGATGTCTAGATAAACTAGTATTTTTGTTTGGTTGTAACACTTTTATCTTCTTTATATGAAATTCTTCTCTGTCGTTATCACTTGATCCTTTAGCTTGTTTAATGTTCGAACACATAAATCCTAGTTAATCTACAGAGTAATTGATTCCTCCAACATTTTTGCAATCCAGACATTGCATTTTGATTGTAGTCAGTTGTATCTTAAGCACCGTATGAAGCTCTTGTGTCAATTCTCCCTTACACCTAGGACTATTGATTAGATCAATAGTCCTAGCTTACACTAGAACAAATATGCAGTAGGTGTCAAAAGGTGTACGCTTACACTTTTATGTGTGAAACGCTTGTCTCTATTTCGACACTTTGACATGTGATAAATATAAGCACAAAAGATCTTAAATATTACAGTATTTATTTAATAGTACTTTGCACCTAGAAGTCGTAGTGTGAATAGTTCAAAGGCAATCCGCATTTTGGATGTACCGTGCTTTATAGCAAAAGATGAACTCCTCTTACCAAAAAGTGAAATCCTGCCATTTTACACCATTTTCACCATTTTGGTTCACACTTTCCACTTACATCTTTTAACACCTTTTGTGGTGCTAAAAACGTTTAAAAGGCGAGTTTGATGCTTTAAACCATTTTACACCTATTTTTCTTCCAGTGCAGCTCCTTCTTGTTCAGTAGAATAAATCTAGTTGTAGGATAAGTTGTAAATGTTTTTTTTTCCTTTTTTTTTTAACAGGATAGTGTAAATCCAACCTCAAATCACCAGTGAAGTGCCTCACTAACAAAGAGACTTCTTCTTTGGGTTAATGGAATATTTTAATTTTTTTGGCTTTGATTTTCATTTGATTTTATTTCATGTAATTTTTTTGGGTTTTGGCCCAAATTTAATTTGTTAACTAGAAACTTTCTGAATAAAAAAACTGTGTTGGTAATTCTCTCACTTTTGGACCATTTTGTATGGAAACTAACAACTGTGACGGAACGAATCCGCCAATGCATAATATCGCCACAAGCGCGCCCGTGTTTAATGTATCAGTCGAGGCGCCATGGTTAAATATAATAAATACCGTGTATATAAAATAATAATCAGTGATATTTATTGAAATAATTTTATTAATGTTTCTTTTGAATTAGCCAAACCAAGGACTTGGCCAAACTCAGCCCGGGGCATACTTTCACCAAGCTTTCAGGCAGATTTCTTGCTCGATTTTTATGGATTTCCAGGAGATTTCAGAGAATTGCAAGATTTTAAAGATCTCCTAAATATTTCAGGGTTTAGCAATGGATTTGAAGATTTCAGGATTTCAGGTGGCTTTGTTCCAAGATTTTGTTTGATTTTGCTTGAATTTTTGAGACAATTTGTAAGATTTCATGGATTTTCAGGATTTCTGGGATTTCTTACATTTCGAAATCCTAAATCGTAGTCCCTACGAGATTTACAGCATTGCCCACTAAATTGACAAAGCTTGACCATAGATAGACAGGATGTGACCACTTAACACTAAAGCAAAACATTGATAGTGCTCTCCACAACCCCGTGGCATGCAGGGCACCTCAGAGTGAAAGCATCATTACGGCGACGATTTTCGCGTATGAGGCGTTCACTGCACGGTGCACAGTACTTGAAATGCCTGCATGGCAGAAGTACGATAGTTTTGGGCGCTGTCAGGCAAACGATGCATGTGTAATCCTTGGCATCAGCGAGCACAACGTCCACAGGTGGTTCTTGGTCAGATTCATCCGCACTCACAGCGTCAACCAGCGCTGTATCATATTCGTCCTCATCTCTTAGATTCTGCCTGCGCACCCTTTCTCTTACCTGGCGCTGAGTAGCCACCCGTGCTCGGTTTCCAGGTAAAGGAGGGAAATTTCTCTTGCGACGTTTTGACATGGCCTGGGCTATGTGGCTAAATGCGACGGTTGCTTGTGGGAATTCAACAACACCGTTGTCGTATATTTCCCTCAAGCGTGCAGATGGGTCGGTCTCGGCTTTTCTTTTCACAGAAGCCGCGAATCGCCTATTTGCAACCTGATTAGGTGCATCAGCATGGTCCACACAATGGGGCTGAGATTCTTTACTCAAAGAGGTTTCAGGATTGTATACACGGCGACCACTGCAATTTACATTATTGCACCGCAGGTAGTATTTAGTCCGGGATTTGCTATCGCATCTGTATATTAGCCCATCAGCCACGTACAATTTCGAGTTCTTGCGCAGCCCTTCGATAACAGTGGTTTCCATTTTACCCTGTTTTTGATCGGTTTTCGTTCGTTTTACCTCAGTTTTCGTTAATGTTACCATTTAAAATCCCTTTATATACGCGTCTGTGTGTTTAACGTTTAAACGACGTTGTGGTCACGTTTTTTGAACGTAACGTAAGGTACGTTACAACTACGTTTCAAGTTTTTATTGCGCGATTATTCAATTTCGTTATTTTGCGGTTATTCTATTCGCGGTAGGTGTCAAAAAGTGTACGCTTACACTTTTATGTGTGAAACGCTTGTCTCTATTTCGACACCTTTTTGTTGTTAAACTACACCTTTATGCTTCTACTCCTTGCAGGAGTTATGATACTCTTGGGTGTAAATTTACTCCATGAGGTTCAAAAAGGTGTACAAAGTACGGTAATTTTATTACCATTCGGAGTAACGTTACACTTTAACACCTTGGTTGTGTAAATCTACTGATTTAATAAACGGGTGTAGAAAAAAATAAAACAAAAATACCAAGAGGAATACTGTTTGCAATTTCGTTGGCTCGTTGCATTTATTTAAAGCCACCATTCTCTTTTGCGGATAAAATCTTATTAAAATTTAATTTTTAATTTTTAATTTTTACCCTAACTCATGTTCGAACCCTGGTCCATCCATTTCATGTTACCCACAAGTTATCCAGAAGTCTATTTGGCACGTGATAAATATAAGCACAACGTACAGTATCTTATATATTACAGTATTTATTTAATAGTACTTTCTACCTAGAAGTTGTCGTGTGAATAGTTCAAAGGCAATCCGCATTTTGGATGTCCCGTGCTTTATAGCAAAAGACGAACTCCATTTCCCATACACCTCTTACCAAAAGGTGAAATTCTGCCATTTTAATATTTTAATTTTTTTGGCTTTGATTTTCATTTGATTTTCTTTCATGTAATTTTATTTGGTTTTGGCCCAAATTTAATTGGTTAACTAGAAATTTTCTGAATAAAAAAACTGTGTTGGTAATTCTCTCACTT
>JAQIXU010003042.1:0-10147 GCA_034701245.1 Strigamia transsilvanica
TATGCAAAAATATAAAAACAAAAGAAAATTCCAAAAATCACAAAAATCCAATTATGCAAAAATGTAACAACAAAAAAATCCAAAAATCACTAAAATCCAATTACGGTATGCAAAAATATAAAAACAAAAGAAAATTCCAAAAATCACAAAAATCCAATTATGCAAAAATGTAACAACAAAAAATTCCAAAAATCACTAAAATCCAATTATGCAAAAATGGAAAAACAAAAAATTCCAAAAATCACTAAAAATCCAATTATGCAAAAATGTTACAACAAAACATTTCAAAAATCACTAAAATCCAATTATGCAAAAAACAAAAAGTGGCAATTTAATTAATAATTTCTGTTTCTATTATTATAATTATAATTATTAGACGCATGAAAGATTATTGGAGATTATTGTTTTCCACTTTTTCTGTGATTATGCAATTTTTATCTAATTTTTCCCTAAAATGATAATTTTTTTTATTACATGTTGCACCCTAGAGATAATAGATTAGAACAGACAGTAAATTTGCAAAATTAAATTTCATTTTATTTTTTCAAATTTAAAAAAATTATGTTTGTTCCCACTAGGTTCATGCTGGTTTAAACATCAGTTGAGCCACTTCGTGACTAGCATTATGTGCACGTAATTAACAGTAGTCAGGCATATATCAAACTCGTGACATTAATGAAAAGATAATTGTAACCCGTTTAACGTTGATGTAGGCTTAAAGTGGGTTAGAAAAAAAGGTGCTGCACCTCCCTTCGTTATTAGTCGTGAAAATATTTGAGAAGTTGAAGGGATTTGTTGTAAATTTGGAAATGTTGAAGGAAAAATTGATGAATTAATATCCCAATTGAACAAAAAATTGATAAATTTGTAATGAATTAAAAAAATTAGAAATTTGGAAATATTGAACTGAAAATTGTCAAATTTGTCCAAATTTGTGGAAAATTGGGGAAATTTATTGAAAATTGTGAAAAATTGTGGGCAATTTGTAGATAATTGTGGAAATTTATAGAAAATTGTGGAAAATTGTTAAAATTTGTGGAAAATTTGTGGAAAATTGTGGGAAATTTGTGGAAAATTGTAAGAAATTTGTGGAAAATTATGGGAAAATTGTAGAAAATTGTGAGAAATTTGTGGAAAATCGTCAAAATTTATGAAAATTTACCAAAGTTTGTGGAAATTTACAAAAATTTGTGTAAAATTACCAAAATTTATTTTTAAAAAACTGAACAAATTTCAAAATTTGTGGAAAATTTTCAAAATGTATAGAAAAGCTCTCAAAAAAATTCTAAAAATCCAACCAAAATCAGACCAAAATTCTCGAAAGTCAATCACAATTCTCAAAATCCGACCAAAATGCTAAAAATCCAACCAAAACCCCCCAAAAAAAACTCAAAATCTACCAAAAACTCACGCACACTGCCCAAAAAAAATCCCAAAATTTACCAAAAAACCAAAAACCAATAAACAAACAAAACCAAAGAAAAAAACCCACTCAAAACCACCATTTCTCCATCCCCCTAAACTACACTAAAAACACCTCACCGCCTCACCACCCCCAAATCCTTTCTTCAACAAAACAAAACCTTTCTCACGAACTCATTCCCATCCGCAGTTAACGCCTGAAGACGAAGAAAAACGAACGAAGCGCCGTGAACGAAACAAAATCGCAGCCACAAAATGCCGTATGAAGAAGAAAGAAAAAGCTCAAAACCTCCATCAGGTAAAACAAACACATCTTCCCATCACCCTTACCTACCCAAGGCCGCTTCCATGCCCAACTAGGTTAACAGGCCGCCATCTTGCACTATCAACAACTTTCCGTTGTTGGGCAAACAAACACAAAGGACGTGAAAATGTAAACAATTTTTTTCAACAAAATTTAAATTGACAGCAATGAATGATGGGGAATGTGTAAAGAGACCTAGTTTGGAAGGGTTCAAGTCGTGCACTGAAGGAAAACCTTTGAAAGGACCTCGGTAATCATTCATTTTTATGTTTTTCTATGGTTGCCCTCTGGTGTGACAACGGATATTAATTTTAATTTTCGGATGTTGGTAATGAGAGTAGGACTTTTTGCCCCGTCGCTTACAAATTGCCGGCACGTTCGAAGAGGAAAGAAATGAATTCCTCGTTAGTTAGATGGCACCTATTTCAATATGTACGGAGAACACAATAGGCGCGTTCAATTAATTTTCGTCTAAATTTTCGTGTTGAACAAATTTTTAGACGAAATGCTTCGTTGTTGAATGCAATTGTTTATTTATTAGAATATACGATCGTTTAACTCAGGGTAGTCCAACTTGTCACTAGAAGCGGGCCGCATGAGCGGGTGTGGTATTAACTCACGGGCAGCATTACTGTACATTACTGTAATGATCATCTAGTCAATGTAAATGGAACATATATATACATGAGAACACAAAAAAATTGTTTATAAATTTAGACTTTGTTAAATTTCTGTATTTTTCGTCGAATTTTTAATGTTTTTCAAGTATCAAGTATCAAATGAAGACGCAATGAATTTCAAATGCTCTGTAGTTCAATTGTTATTTTTTCCCGAGAAATATACGTATTGTACACCATTTGTAAAATCAAATTATATAATGTTTATGTGTTTTTTAAACACATGAAAAAAATCAGAAGTCGAACTGTTGTTTTAAATATTTTATAACAAATTTTATGTAAGCGCACCGACTTTTACCCATAAAACTCCATGAACTGCGGCCCCAAACACTTTTCTGTACTAAAATGTGGCCCTGAACATCGAAAAGGTGGACAACCCTGAACAAGACGCAACGCAAAGAAACACAAGAAAAAGTAGCGCCATGCAACACTACAGTCTGTTCACGCATAAACACCTGTGTGAACAGACCTAAAATAATAAGTAGCAAGTCTGGCCAATCCCACCAAAGCAAATTTGACGTAACAAGAGTAGAGTTGCTCCTGATTGGTTGGATGCAAGCATATTCCTTGCGTTGCGTCTTACTTCAACTAAGAGTTGACGTTCAAATTTACAACAACGTCAGGAATTTTTGTGAATTTTTGGACGCAACCAGCTTGCGTTGGTTCGGTTTTCTTGCGTTGCGTCTAGTGTGAACACAAGTGTGAACCTCCCTTAAGACCAGGAGCGGTGCCACCTTCTCTTGCGCCCCCCTGCAAATTTCAAAAATGGCGCCCCAAATCACAAAAATTGCCCTAAAAAAGCGTTCTGTCATCCTGAAAAAGTGCCCCTGACCTTCGGCGCCCCCATGCGCCGCATACCCCAGATACATGGTAGCGCCGCCCCTGCTTAAGACCTTCTAAAACCTTCTGTTTATCTTATTTTGGATTTTTCATTCAATTTTTACTGTCTATGTATTAATTGTTTTGACATTAATTTACTTATTTACTTATTCAGGAAGCGGCGAATCAGGAAAGCATCAACGAAAGTCTCAAACAAGAAATAAAAGATCTACAAGCCGAACGTGAGAAGCTTTCGGCAACTCTCGACAACCATGCCGGCCAATGCCAATTCCTCAACGAAATATCACCACATCAACATCAAGACTACTACAATCCCTCCAACCACACTCTCACAGTCAATGTTAATTTTTCCACTGATTTTGTACAATTCAACCATGAATCCAGCTTCTGACCCATCATGAGCATCAGATTACTTACATTTTCTACTATCTTCAGCATCACCATCTCAAGTTGGACATTGATTGCAGAGCTATGTTGTCATTGAGATTCCTTTCGGTTGGAATTTTCCTGATTTTGTCAAAAGACAGACAAATGTGTTTGTTTGATGTTGGGCCAAATTAGTGCCAGTCAGTGAATCACCTCTCTTCATTTAGAGCTTAGTGGACTACCCATGAGTGTTATAAATAGAACAGTTTTGAATGCTTAACAACCCTTCTGCCCTTGCATCAAAACACCGCATGACTAAGACCAACTTTACACGCCAGCAAATTTCCCAGGATTCTCCATTCAAAGGACACTTTTAAACAGAAACTAAAATTGCAATGTGTACTCTTCAAAAATGTAAATACAGCAGAGGGCCAATAATCCGAACATCGGTCATCCGAACAGGACCTAATCTCAGACTGACATAGGTAAGTGATAAGCGCTTATGTCAGTCTGGAACTAGGTGTAGGGTTTGATTTTTGGTTTTCTTCGGTTAAAAATGCTAAAACAGTACTGTACACATGTAATAAAATATGTATACACACAACCCGCGCTTTACGGCCTAGATACGTTCCGGAAAAGTTGGCTGTAAAGCGAAAAGCCGTACAACGAATCAGGGGAACGTAAATCGAAAAAGTGCCATATTTCCCTAAGGCCGTTATAGCGAAATGCCGTATAAAGAGCGGCTGTACAGCGAAGGTTGGGTGTACAGTACTTATTTTCGTTTTTGTACGTAAACTTGTAATGTCCAATTATGCGAACAAATCGGTTTTATGAACACCCATGTCCCCCGATTAGTTCGGGTAATCGGCGCTCGACTGTATGTAGGAAAGGATGGGAAATCAGATTGCCGTCTTGATAACACCTTGTTTTCGGCAACCGGTTGTTTTTCTAACCACCCGCCATCTTTTTCATACAAATTCAAAACCTCATTGTTGGACATAAAACAAAAAATTATGCAAATGTCTTAGTTATTCATTTTGATCATTTCTTTTCTAATGGAATGGAATATCGCTTCTGAAACTAGTCAATTTCCCATCCTTCATTACCACCCATAGATGTATTAGTGGCAGTTTTAGGGTTGTGCTTCTAGGACCCCATTCTCCTCTCAGAACTGCGAGAACCTAGAAATCTAACTGGGTCGACCAAGTTTACTGACACTCAACTTTTTTGTGATTTGCAAATCCAGCAAATCAACTTGAAAATCAACCTAAATTTTGATGCAAATCTGCTAATCACACTTACTTGTTGGCAAATCTGTAAATCTCGTGATTTGATTTTCTGATTTACAAATCCGTATGCAAATCCTGGGCTATGACCAGTGGCGTAGCAATCGGGAGTGCAGAGCGGGCGGTTGACAAGGGCCCACAAAAATTGAAATGCACTCAACCCTCGCTTTACGGCCTAGATAGGTTCCAAAAAAGTTGCCTGTAAAGCAAAATGCTGTATGGAATTTTTCAATTTCTGGCCATATATCGAAAATATTAGGCCGCAAATCGAAATTTAGCCGTAATGGCACGAGGCCGTTATGGCGAAACGCCGTATAAAGAGCGGCCGTATAATGAGGGTTGAGTGTATTATCACAAATATATTTCAACTCTGATTTTGAAATCATTAAAAATGAATTTTAAACCCCGATTTAAAGATTCTTAATCTAACAAAAAATGGGGCCGCACAGGGCGCTGATGGACCCGGAGTGAATGACTACCGCCCTTGTGTTAAGCGCAGAATGAACAATCGGTAAGAACAGGCCTTGTAGTCCATCTCCCTTATAGCCAACATGCTTTAAGCATGACAAAACTGTTTCCACAAATTCTGGTGGTTTGTCTCTGAAAATAAAAAGAAAAGTGTTAGAAAAGTGATATATCTCATGGCCTTTTGCAATATAAAACACCACAATTGATTTCCTGTGGCATTATTATCTCTTAAGAAAAGTTGGTGTTGTTAATTTAAACAATGAAATTTGAACAGCTAAAAGATCCTGCTTGGTTATGTCAAAACATTGTGGTATCTTGATAACAGTTGTCTGACATGACAGGAAGATGTATGGTATGTCCATCATGGTATAAATACTGTGTTTTGGGAATGAAGTTTTGTGTTTGGGGGATTATTTCATTTTAGATTATAGCAGATGCCAGTTTGATTTTTAAAAAATTATTCAGTGTAAAGATCTGAATTTGTTGACTTCCAATCTCAGTTGTGATATGATTATTACAAGCAAATTATTATTGTTCCTTGTTTTGAAAAAAAAAAAAACACACCAAAAACCTCTTTGATTGCTGTTTTAGTACAGTGCACTGAATTATTGTTAAGAAATATACTGAAAAAATATGTTTTATAGTGAAATGTAAATTGTTCTTTGATTTTCAGAGGATTATTATTATTATTTTTTATTATTTGTTTCGATAAATGAGAATTTAATATGCATTTTACGACATTTTGTAATCCATTGTGACGATCTATTTTGTAAATTATATTGTTTGTATAAAGTTTTGAAATTTAAAAATATGAAAAATACATTTTGATGAATAAATTGTAAATAAAATGAAACGATTTTTTTGTTATGATTAAAAATAAAATAAGTTTCTTGGACCTGTAAGTTGTTGTTGTCGGATGTCATGGCGGATTCGCGACCGTTAGAAATGTCTATTCACTGTCCGACTTTCCTACAAAAAAATCCCACAATTTATTAAACATAATGATTTTATCAAAACATTTTTTTTTTAAATATAAAACGAAATAAAACAACTGGAATTATCTTTTTAAATTAACCAACATCTACTTCGCGCCATTTTTTACATTCCCTCACCAGATGGCGACACCAACCCGTCAAGTTTAATGGCCGCCTAAACAAACAAATAATCACCAAATATCCAAAACAAATTAAAATCGAAATCAAAACATCCTTGATTTTCATTTTATTTTATTTATTTTAAAAAAAAACAAAATCTAAAAAAAAAATTTGTTTAAAATTCTTATTACGTGAACTTTCGGTTGAATATATTTTTATTTTTATTCATTTTCTCTCCTTTCATTTTATTTTATTTCATTTTATTTTTATTTTTATTTTATTTTATTTTACACTCGCGCCACCTACATCCCGAACCTCCAACCACGCAATTACGTCACGATTACTCACTTCCTTTTCCGTTTGCTATGTGCAAACTGCAAAGTATAAACGAGAAGCTTTTCAGGGCGTGAAATGATCGGTAGAAGCTGAGCGACTTCGACGTGTCCGCTGTATCTTATAGTGTCATGTCAAGCTACATCGAATGGCTGCGCGACTCGAGTCTGGTCTGGTCTTTCCAGCGCTACTTCGGCGTGGTCAAACTAACCAAAGCCGACAATCACTCGAACGGGTACGAACTCCCAAAGCCGAACTCGCAGCCAGCCAACAACGAAAAGAATGCGGAAGCGCATGCGCGCAATCGAACTAAGCCCGAGGTGACTCTGTCGAGCGACGAGACCGTGTCGGAGTCGGACAGCGGCGATGGGCTCAACGGCGAGCAGTCGTACGCCATTACGAACAAGTTTTGGTACCATTTATTCTGTTTCGGAACTGCTTTAGGAGACGAGAATTTTTACACCTCGTTTTTTCCATTTTGGTTCTGGAATATCGACGGAGCAGTCGGACGACGCGTAGTGATGATTTGGGTGCTCATCATGTACATAGGACAAGGCCTCAAAGATATTATATGTTGGCCCAGGCCGTTCTCGCCGCCCGCCGTCAAATTGGAGAAGAAGTGGGCGCTGGAGTTTGGCATGCCTTCAACGCATGCTATGGTCGGCCTTGGTGTGCCCTTCACTATCTTGTATTACACCATGTATCGATATGAGGTAGGGTATATGGAAAAGACGGAAGGGATGCGTGCAAGTGGATTTTTTTAGAGTGGTTCTGCGCATGGTTGGAAATTTGAGTTTTTCCAAGGGAAATTTGTTGGGGAAACTGGTTGGAGGTTAATTTATGCATGATTCATCGAGGAAAATGTGGATTTTATTTATTTAAAGGAAATTTGAGGAAAAAATAGAATATTTTTGTTTTTTTGACATTCAAGCTGTATACACCTGAACATTTTTTACTCAAATTCACATTTCCCTCAATGAATCATGCAATTCATGCATAAATTAGCCTCCAACCAGTTTCCTTAACAAATTTTTACTAGAAAAACTCAAATGATAAATTGTTTTTTTAATTTCTTTTAAAATAAATACCGTATTAGCCCGCTTTAAGCGGCATGCCGCTATATGTGGAATTACCAACTTTTGGAAATATCAAGTAATAACTGCCGGATAAACGGTAAAAACGGTGCCGGTATGATCGGGGTTTATCGGCAGTCTGGTAATGCAGTAAGAGAAAACTTGAAAATAAAATGAATTAAAAAAAAAATCAAAATTTCCTTCTGTCCCGTTGGATACTCCGCAGTGAACTACTACAGTCCAAGCCCGGTAATCTGCACTCATACCTCGCTATACCGCCGAGATAAATTCCTGGAAAGTCGGCCTCAAAGCGAAATGCTGTATAACGAATCGGGAGGACGCACCGAGGGGATGTCCTGACTTTTTGGCCGTATATCGAAAAAATTAGGCCATAAATCGAAACTTAGTCATAATTACACAAGGCCGTTATAGCGAAAAGCCGTATAAAGAGATGCTGCGTATTTGTGCATGCGCAGACGTGGATCTTTCCAGTGGCGTAGCTAGAAGTCAATGGACCCATGTGCAAGTTGGGTAGTTGTGGATTGACGGGCCCTTTATTTAAGACATTTTTTCCGTCCTTCATGGGTCCCATGGGCTTGTGGGCCCTTGTCAACCGCACGCGCTGCACCCCCGATAGCTACGCCACTGGATTTTTTAGTTTGATTTTGGCATCAAGATATTGTAGTCGAAAGTCTTTTTCGGGGAGAGATGGTGTGCGTGATTGCTGTGGAATAAATAATTCAAAAGGAAAACATGGATTCTTTTGTCATTCAAGTTTGTTTTTATATTCGACCTATTCATAACCAGGCCTGTTCCTAGGGTATTGTGGAACCGTGTGGTTTTGGTCTTATTGGCGCAAATAAATAAATAAATTAATAAAGGTGAAAATAAATGTTAAAATAAGCTTTCCGTCAGAAATAAATTTGGGTGAAAAAATGTCAGACAAAAAAAATTGATTTTTAGACAACACAAAAGAATGGATTTTTAGATGAAAGAAATGCATTTTTGAATAAAAATAATCCATGTTCGGAGCTAAAACATGCATTTTCAGACAAAAAAAATGCATTTTATGACAAAAACATGCATTTTCAGACAAAAACATGCATTTTCAGACAAAAACGTGCATTTTCAGACAAAAACAAGCATTTTTAGACAAAAAAAATGCATTTTCAGACAAAAAAAATGCATTTTCAGACAAAAAAATTCATTTTCAGACAACAAAAATGCATTTTTAGACAAAAAAATGCAACTTATTCTGGGCAGCATCCCCTGATTTTAAAACACACCACCTATGGTAAGAACAGGCCTGTTCACAACACACAACCGTGAATAATAAAAATTCTAAAAATCATAAAATCCATAAATAAACACTTAAAAAAAAAAAACACTAATTGTTTTCTAGAACTAAAAATTATTTTCCCTTTAAAATGTTGTATGCAATTTATCTGCACATGGGTATGAAGCCTGACAGTTCCATTTGAAAGAGTTTAATGATAATCTTGAATTTCCTGAACTAAATTGGCTGCCACACAAAACACAGTCATAGTTTGTGCAGGATTCAATTCACACTGCATATAGACATTACTAGACTTTAAAAAAATCAAAGATAATATAATTTAAAATAATTTAAAATGAATTATTTGACAAATGAGAAATTTACATCAAACATGGCGGAAAGAATTGATAATCATCAGTTATTGCAGACAAACAAATTGTTAATGAATGATCTTTTTAAAGCATTTCCAGCTGTTTTAATATCTTCCCACTGATTAGTTGATGATGTTTTTTGTTTTATATTTTTATTTTTCAGTACCCAGTATTTCTCGGCTTTATTTTATGCCTCACTTGGTGCGTCGTAGTCTGCCTAAGCCGGATTTATTTAGGAATGCATACAGTTTTGGTAAAGTATACATGGAGATTTTTAGAATTATTTTTTAAAAGTTGTTTCTATGATTCTGGGGCGCATAAACATTATTAGGACCAAAAATTAATTTTTAGGACCTAAAATTAATTTTTAGGACCAAAAATTCATTTTTAGGACCAAAAATTCATTTTTAGGACCAAAAATTCATTTTTAGGACCAAAATTTAATTTTTAGGACCAAAATTTAATTTTTAGGACCAAAAATTCATTTTTAGGACCAAAAATTCATTTTTAGGACCAAAAATTCATTTTTAGGACCAAAATTTAATTTTTAGGACCAAAATTTAATTTTTAGGACCAAAAATTCATTTTTAGGACCAAAAATTCATTTTTAGGACCAAAAATTCATTTTTAGGACCAA
>JAQIXU010003043.1:0-10145 GCA_034701245.1 Strigamia transsilvanica
ATTTTATGTGACAAACAATTTTTACAGTTAAGAGTTAGGACCCGAGTTAGTTGAAATAACATTTCTTGCCGGTCATCAAAGTGATTTAATACAGCTGTTGCGACGATGACAATTTCGCCAATATTTTGTTTCAATATTTCAAGTTGTTGTTGCAATTAATTTCGACAACTCAACTGTGAACTGTGCTTGCTTTTATTATCGATTTCGTCCAGATCGAGATTCAAAAGAAACGAATAGTGAATATATTATACTGTACCGGTATTTATATTTGTTTTTTCTTTCTGCCAAAACTGCCTGTGAAAATTCACCAAGAAGGACGACAACAGTTGTCGTGCTCGTGCTTGGTTTCACGACGACAAAAGGTGAATCCTGTTGACCCTTGCGTGGTATTTGTTGCCAACTCCAACGTAAATGCAAAATTAAATGCAGATACATGAAGCCTCTCTTGTACAGGTCAACTAATTGGTTTTGCCGTGCAGTTTCGGTTCGCCATGATTTTGGAATGCGAACAAGTCAATTACGTGCACAAAAAAGGCTAGATTTTTTTCATTAAAATTTTCCAATACGATTGGAAATGTACTTTTTTTCGTCTCAATTTAAGTTTCAAAATGGAGATCTCAGATCGTATGATTCATGTTACGTCCCTGTGTAATTAGTGACATAAAAAAAAAATAGATAAAGAAATTCACAAATATTTCAACTTCATTGCAAAACATACAGTTGAATTGATGAATGCTTGGACGAAGCCAACAGTTGGTTTATTTGTCTTGTATTTTTATGTTGCATTGCCATCTAAGGTTTCCATTGACTTTAATTTTAAAGAACAATTATCGACGCATATATGAGTGCATCATGTCATAATTACTTATTTATAAATTTAACAAAAAAAAAAATGAATAAATAAAATAAAACGATAAATAAATAAATAAATAAAAAGTCGATGCACTGACGTCTTATTGTTTGAGCCAATCAAGTTGATTTTGTCGGGCTGGAATAATCAATCACTTAAAAGCACACGCGCCACGTACTCACGTTCTTCCATGGATATGAAATCAATCAGGACTAGTGGAAGAACTGACACCGCTGCTTAAACTGCTTTTAAGCCAGTGTAACGTATCAGGCATGTATCCTGGCTACCTGGCTACAACGTTACCCCAGCGACCCAACCAAGGTCAACCTCAAGCCTGATTTTGTCGCGCCTGCGCATTTACTGCAAAATCAGATGTTTCTTATAAACCTGGGGTGTTCATCAAGTTGGCAGACAACACACGGAAGGATTTACAAAATTGATTGTGACCAAGCACTTGTAGCAAATCCAATGTGCTCATTGAGCATTTATTTTCAATGATCTGAGTTTGTTTGGTCAGAATTTGCATTTTTCTAAATTTGAAAATCCTGATGGCAGGACACAAGAGCCAAAATTGCTCTTTGGCACAATGAATTCTAATTTCTAAGCAAACAAACACAGATGATTGGAAATAAATGCTTGGCACATTGGATTTGCTAGTTGGCACAATCATTTTTCTAAATCCTAGGCCATGGAAGGCTGTCCTGCCAATTTGATGAACTTTCAACTTGGAGTGACACCAACACAATCAATAAGGCCATCGAATGTCATGCCTTGTTTGTATTAATTACCACAAGGTGGCAGATCTTTGGACGAATAGGTCAACAGAGCACAGCTTTGGTAGGAAAAGAAGAAAGAAAAAAAAGGCAATAGCATAAATGAATTTATAAAAAAAAAAGTGTAGTAAACAAAGGATTTGTACATTCAACATCCCGCGTGAACTGTGTACATTCCTTGGTTTCTTTTTGTATTTTTGTGTAAAGAAGATCAGTTGGAAAGATTCATTTGAAAATGGGGCAGTAAACGCGAAATTGTAAGGAGGGCGAGTTTGGTTTTGTGCAGCACTTCATTATTCGAGAGCAAGCAAAGCAACGAGAGAGTGGCGGTGTAGTGGATGGTGGATGGTGGATGGTGGATGGGATGAGATTCGCGAGCGTTTTATGGCAAATCGAGTGTTTTTGTTTTTCCCAAGCGGTTATGTCTTGTATCAGAAATCAACAAATTATTGCTAATACACTGAGCTCATGGCTCGTGAAAAGCACATGTTAATTATGTAGATTTCTTGTTTTTATTCCTTTTTTAAAATAATTTTTTCTCTGGTTTTTAAAACTACCAGCAGAATGAAAATTTCAGCAACTCAATTAAATATTAAAATTCGAGAAAGCAAATTATTTTGTGCAGGTAATTGGGTTTGAGCTCATTTCGTCTTTTATTCAGAGTCGAGGTTTATTAATTTATTAATTTCGTTTTGTTAGAAGTGATAGTAAGAAGAAATTGAAAAGAAAAACTTGCAATGGTGTTTCATAATCATAAGCTTAAGTTTATTTTAGGTGGCGTCGATCATGATAGAATAGGGGACGGTGACTCACGCTGATTATTTGATTATTCGACCCATCACACACAGGCGAATCGGGTCATCTGATTAGTGATTTGAGTAATCGTAGTAAATCAGAAAAATCGATAATCGCTAAACTTCACTCTCCTGCAACATGAAATACATTATCCAACTTTTTTTTGACTGTACCATTAAAAATGGACAAATTACAATGAATCGGAGCAAGTAAGCAATTAATTTGAAGAGATTTGAGCAGCAGATGGCTGAGATTAAGCTCGAGATGAAATGCAACTTGCGAGACTTCTGTTGATGAGCTTTGATAGTTTCCAAACACATAGACCTAGATCGATATTTTGTAGTTGTGTGAACTTGATTGAATAACGCATATGGATAATTGATTTTGCACTTGGAAATAGTTCAATTATTATTAGCCACATTAAATTCACTCAATAAAATGAACTGAAACGATTCGTTTTGATAATTTATTCGATTTGTTAGTCAATATTTCTTGGCAATTAATCAAACGACAAGTGTTGTCATGGTTACCAGTCGTCAAGCACGATGCTATGTTCATGTTTAATACTGTTATGTTGTACGCTGTTTGTTTTTATCTCCTGGCCTGGCTTTATGCCAATTTGCCAATTTGCTTTTGTTTTATTTTGTTGTTGTAACTTTTTTCTTTAAATTGATGACATCTCCTTTGTTTGTTTTATGTACACATAATAATCGACTGCTGTGTGTAGATTTAACTTCTTCGTTCAGCTTATTTCAAATCGTTTCAAAATGGAGACTGCAAACTCTTTTATTTTAATACACAATCAACGGAATTAAATTTTGGCGGTTTGAAGTTGCAATCCATCTTCGTCTTCACTTATTTTCCTCTTTTCTTCCCCATTTAGAAAATGAATCCAAGGGCGAATAGGGTCCGATCCATAAATTTCACTATTGGTTGCCTTGACGACCCTGCTGAGGTGCGAAACGAATTGCTTGGCTAAAGTTAATTCCAGAAATAAAAGAGAAAAGCATTTTTTCTTCTTCTTCTTTTCTTTTTTTTTGTTTCTGATAAAAAGAAAAATACTATTTCTCTTTATGTCTCTTTCTTTGTTTCTGTTTTGACTGACAACATACCACATTTCTTGCTACAACAAAATAAATGAACGGATTACCCATTAGGCCAAGTAGGCACCGGCCTATGTGCCCCACGCCTTTTAGGGGCCCCGCGACAAGGGATCAAAATAATATTGAATTTGATTAAACACTGCCAGCATCGCAATTGTACAATAATTTTGTTGTTCAAAACGTATTAGGATATAATTAGCAAAGTGCAAAGGGGGTCCTGAGATTTCGACGGCACTGACAAGTGAGTGAAGCAGCATAGATTCATATGATTGTGATGCGAATGTTTTGCAAAGTAAAATACGACCACAGACTGTGTTTACAAATCTAGAATAAACATACGATCAGCAATTCTTATGAAGCTACACAGATTTGGCTTTTCAACAAATGTTTTATGTCTTGTTTTTTTTTTGCATTGTAACTTAAGAAGGAACAGAGCAGTCCAAAAAACTTGAATTATGAAGTTTTAGAGCATCACTTTTTTTTTTTTTTTTTAGTACAATGACATTAGGAAATAAAAGCAAAAAACAAACAAACAAGATATTTTTTCCAGTTCCACAAAAACGATTTTTCACTACGAATAAATGATGTTGACGTTGTGGTGACCCAAATGGGACTTTTCCCTTGTCACTCAGTACCACTTAAGGAATGTCCTCCATTTGGGTCCCCTTGAATAATTACCGTTCCCCTTCTTAAAGTATTTCCTCTAGAGCCCAAGTGTACACCCTTGGGCAAAGTCGGGTTACCCGTCTTGGCACTTCATTGGCCAAGCGGATCATCTGACTGAGTTGATAAAGGTGGCACTTTCCCGCCTTTTAGACAGAACTGAACCGATAACCGAACAAACCACAACCCACTGCCTGCTAAGAAATCCTCATGCGCGTCAAACCATAAGGAGTGACCGAGGACATATGCACAGGCAGTGTGGTATCCGAAAGGCAAGTTTTCCCAGTACCTGTCTGGTAAAAATAGGAATCGCCTGGAAATTGGCCGCGAGATTATCTCGAGGACGATTAAACGGAAGTTGGCCCCCGTCAGCCCTAACCAAGGGATTCTCGAGGCCAAACCCGCGACGATACGACCAAGCCGGCTAATTGGGACTCCCGATAAGCCTAACGGACGTATCATCTTCAAACCCCCTAGTCAACACGAAGGCCACGAATAGAAGTCTCCACCCGGAGCATTTCATCGCGTCCACCGAGTTGGACCCAGAGGACGAGCAGAGAACAGACGGCCGCCATTAAGCACGCGGACGAAAGGCGAGTCGAATGCGTGACCGAAGACGACATGTTGTTTCCTCCCCTCAAGGAAAGACCATTGTAATTATTCGCAGGTTGGGTCGGCTGGCTATTCAAATTTGAATCGCTTTAACCGAAATGGAATTGAGTTGTGTTTCAGTTGAACCTGACACGGCCACAAGTTTTGCCGAAATGACCACGGGGACAGAACTGACGTTTAACACTTGACTCGATTAGATACGACACTGGACAAGAGCACTGGACGGGAAACCTCGCGGGCGACAACAAACAACCGACAAAAAAAATTGATCATTAATTGTTAATCACAATCATAATATTTGGTCTGAACGCATGTCCGTCCCATGGTGGCGCCAGCGCAGGTGTTACGCTTCAGGCAACAGATTAATTCAAGTTTCCAAAGCCAAAAGCACAGTATACTGTGGCCAAAAAGATATTGGCCCAAATCGGGATACAACAAAAAGCTGGGTACCACTACACCACGATGTACGCCGTTGGGTACCCGTGGTGTAGTAACACATTATTGAAAGACTGTATTTTACACCATTTCAGTCATTTTTGTATTTAATGATTATAAAATGAACAAATTCATATTATATAACTGTGTTTTGATTAGTAAATGATGCAAAAAATAAAGTTACCTCATTACTTTATTTTGAAGCATCACCTTTTCTATATTGCAGTTTTCTGAAATGATCAATCGATCACCAGTTTTGGTTTATGTATCAAAACCTAACCGTAGGCGCACTCAAAGTTTCTGGTTTTGGTGGTTCTGTAAACCGGATGAACATCAAAAACCGCAAAAACAAAACCTCAGCTGGAGTGGGTTTTGAATTGGTTTATATCGGGTTTTAGTTTTTACAACCAAGTCAAAAATGGCTGCCATGAAAGTTAAATCGAGGGGTCAAACTTCAAACTTCATAACCTAAACTCCATCACCTAAAACGTGAGTAAATGCATTATTATGCTCAAATCACAATTCGTTAATTTAATGAAAAAATATTTCATCGCCATTTTCCATCATTCCACGACACCATAGGGCACCCAGCGGAGTACACCGTGGTGTAGTGGTATCCATCGTTTTGTCGCGACCCATTCCGATTTCACTTCGCCGAAAAGCAAACAGCCAACTCGATCAACGTCTGCGCACTCAGCAACGCCCACCGCAGTTCCCGAAGTGTTAAATAAGATCCATCAAACGTTCGTATCGAATTATGTTTCAACACATTGAATTCTGTTTATGGTTGCAACGTCCCGACGGATAATCTCTCTTTCAATTTAGTCAGTGGGGTGTTCAAGTCGTTTGAGTAGTTGAATTTGAATTCGAATCAGCGTATTGGATTTGTTTTTTGAATTTGACCCTTTTTTTGAATCTTTTTTTAAGGTTTTGTCTTATTTTGGAGTTTTGTTTGGAATTTTTCCTGTTGTTTACACTAGAAGAAATATAGATGCACTTTTTTAGGTGTTAAATGTATCATTTCACACCAAAAAGGTGTCTAAATAGCTTGTCCCTATTTAGACATTTTTTTGATGTAATGAACATGGAGGTGTAAACATTACACCTTTAGCTTGTACACCCTGTAGGTGTTATGATACACCCTTGGGTGTAAACTTACTCGATCTTGGCATTGTCAAAAAGGTGTAAATTTATTCCCATATGGAATAACTTTACACCTTGATGAAGAAACACTAGGCACATTCATAAAGTCATTTAAACTAGTTTAACATGTAAAATCGTACATTTAGACTTGTTTAAAAAGTTTAAATTACTTTATGAATGCGCCTACTATTTTCGATTTCATTTATTTAAAGCCATCATTTTGTTTTGTTGATGAAATCTCACTGAAATTTATTTTTTATTTACACCCACACTCAGATTTGAAGCCTGGTCCATCTGTTTTATAGTCTATTATGGCTTGTAATCAATATTAGCACAAAGTATCTTTTAAAGTATTGATTTGTAGGAAAAGAGGTGTAAATGAACTCCATTTCTTACACATTTTTAAAGTTTTACCCCTTTTACCAAAAGATGTAATTGTGCCATTTGACATCATCTTAACACCATTTTAGTTTACACCTCCCAGTTACACTTTTTAACACCTTTGTAGCTGTTAAAAAATTTTAAGAGGTGTATTTGATGCTTTTACACCTTTTTACACTTATTATTTCTCCCAGTGTATTTCTCCGTTGTTGATAATCGGCATTTCGAAAACGCTGGAATTTAATTTTCTTTTGGATTTAATTTCAACTTATTGAATCAAATAGTAATGCTTTTTTAAAATTTTCTAAAGATGGTAAGACAAATAAGAAGTAAAAAGAAAATATGTTCATTAAATTTCGCCATGAATTTTGTCTTTCTTTACCTAGCCATCTTTAGAAAATTGGAAAAATGCTTCACTGTTTTCTTTCTTTGACTTGTCAATGTTTTTACGCCCAAAACACAGCGCACATTGGCATTTAACGTTTAAACTTGTCTCGATCGTGCCCCCTGACGTCACATCAACAATAAGGACACCCTTTACTTTCGCTAACTTCTTGGAAGCATCGAAGTGGCTAATCCATACATTCTGCCAATGTGTTTCACTTCCAACTTAAATCAATGATTTACATATTTACTTTAAAAATCGTATTTTCCCCTGTCATTGTTGATGGGCTTTCAGCTGGCAATTTATCATTACCAATCAATAATTCATAATTCATAATTACAAAATTGTCACAAAGTTCGTTTTGAAGTTGACAATAATTAGCACGTTCTTAAAGCAATGCAGCAGAAAGTCGCGAGACACTTCTGTTTTAGTTGGCATCGTCGGTCATGGGCTTCAGGCACTCAAAGATTCCTTGTTACTTGTAAAATCAACTTAAAGTTCCTTACTTTGTATGTAGATTTAAAAGAAGAACTACCAATGTCTATCAATCTGCTAGGTGCAAGCATTGTCGAAATAGCCAGTTACCAGTGGTGCCTTTATCCATGGTGCCTTTATCGACAAATACTTGTACATCTACAATTGCCACAATAACAATGGCTACTTCTTTGATTCATCCAACAACACCAGTTCTTGTGTCTAGCATAATACCAACATCGATTACAGTGAGAATTTGGGTTCCATCCAAGACTACCTCGACGGTGTCGTCAACTACATTGGTAATGACATTACCCTCGACTGCTGCAAAATCTAAGGTGCCATATTGTGCCGAAGGTAATAAACACAGGTGTTCAAGATCGCCAGACTGTACCTTGGTACTGACTGATGAGGCAATTATTCCTTGAAATTTGGCTTTCGAACGCTAACTCCTCTAACTAATCGAGGAATTGCTGCTATTGATTTTGAGAAAGCTGGGTCGAAAGAGCTGTTTGCTGTTATGGTGGACCATGGGTTTGATGTCGAAGCCATCGATTGAAACTCACTGCATTGTTGGCGACGAGGTTCTTCAAAATTCCATCTACAAAATCCAAAAAGCGAATATAAACAAGAAACATGTAGAAGAACAGGAGGCTGAAACTACGGCAACTAAATTATTAATTGACAAATACAACAAGAAAGAGGCTGCCAGGGATGAGCGAAGCGACGCATCGAGTTGGAGAAGCAGGAAGCGGAAGCCGAACCGATTTTGTCTATTATCCAAAACAAATACGCCGACTTATTCACCGACATCTGTCTGCCTGAGGCGCAATAAACTGAAAGCGAGCAAAACTTCTTGTTGTGGATGTGGCTTTTTGTTTGTTGAAGTAGCATAGTCATTTGTTATTTTAATTTTGTCAACCATTTATTTGATGCAAATTAGCATCGGCAGAACTAACCTTTGTTTGTGATCTTGCACAATTAGCGCATCATATTAATACTTTTATTTCATATATCCTTTTCCATTTGTATGTCTAAAGACTAACTAATTGCCTCGAGTGTCGGTAATATTTGTAACATAATGCACGCAGGAAGGAATGCGCATGCAGGTCCTGGCGATTTCTAGGTTGTGTGACCTCAGACAAGGGCGTTGGTCTATAAGAAACCTCCGTAGTCGTGGCACAACTAAATTTGTAATGAGGATCCACTTGTCCAACCCGGTTAGGAGTAAGAAATGGATAACAGTCCAAAGTATGCACGGTGCTGAGGGCACGGGATGCTAAGGACACGTAAAATTATGGCAATGTTCAAACTTATCACTCGTAAAGTAGGACCTTCGAAGTCGGGGTTCTCGCCGGTCCAAAGCGACATTGTTGCACTGGCAACAAAGTCTGTAGGGACTGGAGAGTCAAGAACAGGCACGTGCAGTGTATGCTGCCTTGACAACAAGTGATAGGAATAGGTGTGAGTGGGAGTTGGTCACATGGTTATCGGAATGAACTATTTTGTGAATAATTAAGGAAACGAAGGGTTTTAGTAAGATAAAAATAGAATGCATCTCAACCTATAAATAGTTGATTGATCCAAAAATAGACCTACAGATAAAATCGTGCACATAGGAAAATTAACATAGGTGTGGTTAAAAGAAGAATGACGCAGATTAATTTGGAAATAAGGTAGAGTAAAATATTTGGAAAAAAAAGTGATATGCGCATAAAAGTGCGCATTGGGAAAATTCAAAGAAATAGGGGGAGGGGGAGCGCCATAGTGCCCAAAACGCATCTCCGTGACAAACTAACTAACTAATACTTCATCTTGCACATACTCTTGTGAGTGGGAGTCGGTCATCAGTCTGCTGCAGGGACGCCAGATGTTTGACACACTCACTATATGGGAAAAACTGACGGAGACAAATTTCATATTTGGTTGTTGGCCTTTATTATGGGTTTTGTCTAGGGGAGTGTCCCAGAAGTGTTTCCCAGTGCTTGGGTTGCCTTTCATCGACCCGATCCATGATCGACTGCCGACCACGTGGCCAAAGGGCCGTGTGGGCGGCGAAGATCGTCTCTAGTGCTTTGCCGTGCAGCGCACGGCGTTTGGTGACTCCTAAGTCACTTCCATCGTTCTCTTCCTCTTTCTTTCTTGTCCGCCTTGAACGTGCGCGACGTACGAGGTCTTGCGACCTGGCATGTTGCTTGTTCTGAACGAACTGGGGCCCACCGGTCAAAGGCACGGGCCCCCACTTCCGGTTCCGCCCTGCGAGAGGTCCGAAGACCTGTTCAGGTCTGCAGCTCCATCTGGTGACATGGAGCTGCCCCAGTGCGGACTCTGTTGCGGTACTGACCGGTGTCCGGTCACACTCTATGTACGGTATGTAATAAAGTAAATAAAGTAATTTAGACGGGTTTAAAATGTAAAATATGAACCACTTAAAATTACTTTATGAATGTGTGCCTACAGTCTGCGCCCGGTAAATTGGGGCTAAATTCGAACTGCGCATCCCATTCTGCGCAGACGATTTTCTAATACCA
>JAQIXU010003044.1:0-10144 GCA_034701245.1 Strigamia transsilvanica
CACGATTTTGGACCCCTCAACACGATTTGTGGCCCACAAATCGTGTTGAGGGGTCCAAAATCCCCAACACGATTTGTGGGTCCCTCAACACGATTTCAATTTTTGGGCCCCTCAACACGATTTCAATTTTTGGGCCCCTCAACACGATTTCAATTTTTGGGCCCCTCGACACGATTTTGGACCCCTCAACACAATTTGTGGGCCCCTCAACACGATTTTCGACCCCTCAACACGATTTCAATCTGTGGGCCCCTCAACACGATTTTAATCTGTGGGCCCCTCAACACGACTTTGGGCCCCTCAACACGATTTCGGACCCCTCAACATACTTAGACGTATATATTTTTTCATGGGGGCCCCGAAAATCGTGAATATTCACCTCGCTAATGCCAGATCTTGTTTATGACATTCCACAGCCTTATTATATTCTCCCAAGTAAAAGTTAGCATTTCCAAGTTGGGAGTAAATTGCACTTAATGTCTGCAGATCGTCAGTGTTGGCTTTGATAGCTGCCTCCAGATATTCAGCTCCGATACGGTATTCGCCTCCTTTGCACAATCGCTCGCCCTCTAGAGCCAATTCGATGCACGCCAGTTTCGAAGCCATCCTGCGTGTAGTCCCCGCTAAGCTGCGTACAACTGTAAACAAAAACAAAAGTTGGGTTAGCAAATGGGAGCGGGGCAAGAAAAAAATACTCACCTCGGAACAAAGTGAGGTCAACAAAGGGGTGTAAATGGAATGCTAGAAAAATGGAAAACTGCGGGAAATTAATAAGTTTCGATCGGATTGAGACATCTTTTTGACTTTTGACAGGGAACTACTGCCATTTTGTCAAACGACCTCGCCCGCATCGCCCGAACCACTTCTTAGCTTACCTGTGAATGAGTCATTGAATTTTGACGCTGATATAAGAAACTATGAAAAACACTCCAGTAATCTGACACTTTATGACGTCATTTCAACAGTCGTGTTACGGAAGGTCAGTGCGCGCTATTTTTACCGCGCATGTCCTCTACATTTACCAGTTCACTTTTCACATTTGAATTCACTGACTCACTGAAATTTCCCACCGCAAATGAACTGGAATATGATACTAGTTACTAAAATCGGCACCAGGGGCCCCTCGATGACTCACACTGCCATCTGCCTCATCTCGTCTGTGCATGCATCTACAAATTTCAACGGTAATATTTTGATTTTTACATTCTACACGTTCAAACTGTTGCTTATGATCACAATCCCCACTCTTTTCCCCCAGGAATTATCGACTAGAAGTGGAAAAAAAATTAAACGAGGTTAGTAACCCAGTTAAGGCTGAACTGTGAAAAATCAATACATCACAGTGACCTGAATTCTCTATAAAAAACAATTCCAAAATCCAATCAAACAATGCCTCACCAAGGAAGTGAAACCCTGGCACAACTGAACAAATACTACCGCAATGCAGAATTGACTAAACGAGACATCATGCAGGCTCTAATGGCCTACAAAGGTCTAGTCCCCAAATGGGATGCATTCATGTTCACCAATGGAGAGAAGAAGGACCTAGTGTGCTTGGATGGGACAATTCCCATCAGTTACAAAAGTGCCACATACAACATCCCCATTTGTGTGTGGCTCATTGAAAACCATCCATACAATGCCCCCATGTGCTATGTCAAACCCACCAGTGAAATGCAGATCAAGGTGTCCCACCATGTTGACCAAACAGGCAAAATCTACCTGCCTTACCTCCACGAGTGGAAGCACAATTCTTCGGATCTCATCGGTCTGATCCAAGTGATGATAATCACGTTCGGTGACCACCCACCGGTCTATTCAAAATCTAGATCATCATCACACAGAAACAGCAGCAGCCACAACTACTCAAATTATTCCTCCAGGGGGGCCCCATTGGCTCCAACATACGTGCCACTGTCCAGCGTGACTTCGCAGGCGCAGCCGCAACCGATGCCGCAGTATCCCGCTTATCCCGCTTACCCCCAACAACCGGCCAACATGTCCATGTCTATGCCATCAATGCCAACTCAAATGCCAGCAAACAACTACAAGTATGCGGGGGTCCCTTTGCCCAGTTACCCTTCGGTAACGAGCGCCGTTGGATACCCGATGCCTTATCCGGCGTTTGCCGGAGCCGCTAGCCCGCCGGTCTATCCGGGTAGTTCGCCGTACGCCAATTACCCGATGAACATGGGCCATGTGCAACAACAACCTGCCAGTAATAGCGGTACCATCTCCGATGACCATATCAAGGCTTCCATGTTGTCTGCGGTCGAGGACAAGATGAAGCGGAAGCTTCGCGACGTCTTTTCTCAAGCGCAGGCCGAAATGGAAGTGTTGAGACGCACGAGCGATGAGTTGAACCAGGGAAAGACCAAGTTGGAAAGTATGATTAATAAGTTGGAGGACGAGCAAGTGCAGTTGGAGAAGAATGTTGTGGTTCTTCGGGACAAGAAAGAGGCGATGACGAATCTTCTTGGCAAGTTGGAGAATCAAGAGTCGGTGGATGTGGACGAGGCGGTCGTTACCACAACTCCGTTGTACAAGCAGTTGTTGGCGTTGTTTGCCGAGGAAAACGCCACCGAAGATGCCATTTATTATTTGAGCGAGGCGCTGCGAAAGGGAATTTTAGATCTGGATTTGTTTTTGAAGCATGTGAGGGATCTTTCGCGTAAACAGTTTGCGCTTCGCGCTTTAATGCACAAGTGCAGGGAAAAGGCGAATTTTCCTTGTTAAATTAATACAGTAGTCTGTTTTGAATTGATGCTTCGCATATTCGTGTTTGTCAATAGATATTTCTTTTTAATATATGTCCAGTAGATAGGTTTATAAAAAGATTTCAGTCGAAACACGTTATAACGAATTGCTCGGGACCCGAGAAATCGGTTCGTTATAAACGAAAGTTTGTTATTACAAAATATAACAAAATGCGCTTTATAGCTGAAAAAATTCACAATATTTATTCCTATGCGTAGTGATCTTTGTTTGATTTGAAGTTATGACAGTACACTCAACCCTCACTATACGGCCGCTCTTTATATGGCTTTTCGTCATAACGGGCTTGTGCCATCATGGCTAAATTTTTATTTACGGCCTAATATCTTCGATATACGGCCAAAAATCGGGAAATTCCATAACGAATCAGAGGAAATTGCCCCTGATGTGTTATACAGCATTTCGCTTTACAGCCAACTTCTCCGGAACCTATCTAGGCCGTAAAGCGAGGGTTGAGTGTATTTTTCATAATAAAATTTTCAATTTCATTAATTTAAAAAATCATATCTGTTGGTACATTGCCTGTAAACAAGTGATTCTTTGCTTTTCTTGTTGCTGCAAACGTTTATTTAGGTTAGGTTAGGTTAATAGCAAAAATTCGTTACAACGCGGTTTGTTATAACGAGTTTCGACTGTAGTAAGAAAGATATATTATTTAATGGTTCAATTTGAGCACTGCTGCTAGTCTGCTACTATATTATAGTATAAGCTTAGTATAGTATATTATATTAAACTCCGGTTTAAATTTAGCGAACATCTTGTATTTATTTATTACCACGGTACAGGAATTTTTATACCTTTTTTTAAAACAATACTTAATATAAATATAAAATTAGCATAAGAACTTAATTTATTCAATTTTTTTTGAGAATATTTTACCATTTTATATATTTTACCACTTTTTATACAAATCATGAACATTTAGAGTGAAACTATATTATACACATTGGTTTACTGCACTTCTTATTCTAGCGTATTTTTCACTTTCATAACTTGTAACTGGTTGTACATTGTGTGTGTGTGTGTGGTTATTTATAGAAATTTCCATTTGGGATTGTTGAATTTATATGTTTTAACATTTATTATTCAAATATTTAAAAACTTTCTTAATGCCGGTTAATACCACTCGTGTGTTGTATGTTCTGCCTGTGATATGATGAATTAATATGTATTCTGTTTTTCATGACAAATGATTATAGCTTTGTTTAGAAACATTTTTCATGTTTTGAACAGGAGCTGCATTCGAAAAGTCGATTTAGTGTGGTTTCACTAAAACATGTTTAACTGCAATTATATTAACACGCTTTTCGAAGGCAGCCACTGTTTTATCAACCCAAAAACTTGTGTATCCTCAGATATTACAGTAAAAATACCAATTTCTAACAGAAAACTAGTCGTGATTTTTGGACAAAAATTTAGACATAATCCTTCAATTTTGGGTGAAAATGACTAAAATCTAGTGAAATTAGGGCAGTAAAACTCGACTTTGGATGAAATTGCGGCTAATTGACCATGTAGTGTAAATATAAAATATAAAATGGCGCAAATGCAGCACCTTACATGCTGGCGCATCCGATCACCATAGTAATCAAGTTGTATAATTTCGCCACCAGAGTTTGAAAGAAATCCTTTTATTATTAGGCATAAAAATGAATTTTAGACGTAAAAAATTACTAAAAAATGTCTAAATCTTAATAATTTTCCAGATTCCAAATATCCAGAGGTGATTTATTTTCGTCGGTACCGGTTCGTTCGTGCATTCCGTTCCGTTCGGTGTATTTTACTCAAATCAAATGAAATGATATTCAAGTAAAATTGATGAAATCACGTCTTGATGAAAACACAAATCTGATAAATTTAATTTCGTCGCTTTTAGGGAAGAACAAATTGTACGCATTTTCGGCCATTATTTTTATTTTGCATCTGCATGCCGAGGAGGCGATCATCATCACTACACGGTAAATTGAGAAAAGAAAAGAAAAGCAAAGAAAAGCCTAAAAAGAAGAAGAAAAGAAGATAGGCTACAAAACGGTGTCTAACATTTTGCAAAACCACGATAGCCGGGCCAACTCGAATGCAGCCACGAATGGCATTCGAATTGTCCCGGCTCATGGTCAACAAATTCATTAAAGTGATTCTATATTCATTTCCATATTCTGCATATTCTGCAAATTTTCCAACTTGTTCTCCTCCTCGGTGGTCCGTTTTGTCCTGTCCGCGTGGAAATAAATTAAATGTCGACCTAGTGATTTCCGGTTTGTTTTCTGAAATGCAGAAAAGAAATTCTCATCCATCCAATCATGGATCAGCTCTCCCCTAACTGCAGTATTTTAGCATGTTAGGATTAGGGTTAATAAACTAAATCAAACAAAAACTTTTCATTCCAGAGAAACAACTACAAATAAATTTTTCAAATGAAAATGCAAATGATTTTATTTATCGTTCTCCATGTATATTATTAGTACTGTAGTTGTTTCCGTACGGTGAGTTAAAACATTCCTAGAATACCACGGATAGGTTTATAGACCATTTGTTAAGTGTGTCATAAAGAAAAGCTCGTTTTGTGCATTACAGACAGGGAAATGACTTTGGCTCCATTTGAAACCGCTTCGCCAATGGCCGCCATCAATTTATTTTCGCGACTCGAGTTTTTTTAAATTCAAAATAAAATTTTATTTACTCACAAAATTACCGTCGCTGCAACTCCCAAGTATGTTTTTCTACTTTTTATTTTTCAAATCTAAAAAAATGGATGATTTAATTGATTTTGGTTGTTTTCTTTTTACTTTTTTCTTGGCAGAATGTGTCAAAGCAAATCTGTCAGAAGGGACAGTTAGGCCCAAAGGAAAAAGACAAGGCATTTCACGATTGCATTCGGCATGTCATCGAAATGGGGTGCCAGGATGTGTTTGTGTAAAAAAATTAACAAACAAATTTTTATACCTTGTTCACACCAACGGATCTAGATTGGCTGGATCTAGATCAACTTGATCAGATCCAACTGAATGGAGTTCCAATATTCACCTGGATTTGGTTGTATTCACACCAAAGTTGATCCAATCAGGCAATAGTAGCAGGTTTTAGTAACAACAGGTTTTAAGAATACCTCACTGTAATGGGTGCTAAATGGGTAGCTACAGACTTGTGCCGGCACAAGTCTGTTTCCAATCCTGATCCAATCCGCGAATCGAGTTGTGGGAACCCGATTGGGGAATCGAGTTGTTGGGCACGCGGATCTAGATCCGTCAACAGAGTTTAGTGTTCACACCAATTATGGATCTACATCCGCAAGGTCGGATGAGATCCAAAATCTTGGTGTGAACAGGGTATTATTAGAAAGCGTAAAAAGTGTTTCACACACAAACCTGATGTTAGCGACAGTGGCACAACTCAAAGATGAAAGAAGAAGAAGAAGAAGAAGACCTTTCGATGTCATTTTGTCGTGTTTGTGCGAAGCTGGCATAATCCTGGCGATGGGGAAAAGGAAGTTTAGAGAGGAAATAAGGAATTCTTTCCACAAACACATGGTCAGTACATCCTGGCAAAATAATCGAATCAAGTGTAACTGAAATATGAGAAATAAATAAATAAATAAATGTTGGTTTAATTCTCATATTTCACTTACACTTGATTCGATCATTTTGCCAGGATTTATTTATTTATTTATTTATTTATTTATTTATTTATTTTTATTTTTATTATTTATAATTTATTATTATTATTTATTAATGCACTTCTTGGGAGTAGAAGGAAAAAGTTTACACAATTGGCAGGGCCGGATTTCGATAGCACAAAATTTTTTTGCCCTTTCCTCAAAAAAAAAGGTTAATTTTAAAAAATCTGAAAAATACACCTAACCCTCGATATACGGCCGCTCTTTATACGGCATTTCGCCATAACGGCCTTGTGCCATTATGGCTAAATTTTGAGTTACGGCCAAAAAGTCGGCAAATTCCATAATGAATCAGGGGGAACGGCCCCAGATTCGTTATACAGCATTTCGCTTTGCGGCTGATTTCCAGGAACGTATCCCGGCTGTATATCGAGGGTTAGGTGTACACTTATTATTATCTTTTTATATAATTAAATATGAATACGTATGTGACCAAAAAAAATTACTTACAAAGTTAAAAATATATATTATACTTCCGATTTAAATACATTCATTTGCATCAAAAACATCAAAATCATGTAACATTTTTTGAAGTGAAACTTCTACCGGCACGGTAGGGCAAATTGGCATGACTACCACATGACCGGCACGAAAAAGTGAAACGGAAGTGAAACGCTTCGTTTCTGCGCAGAGACCTGCATGCGCAGAAACGTAAATTTGAGGAAATTTAAAATTCGACAAAAATTTGACGAAAATTCGACAAAAAATTTGACAAAAATTTGACAAAAAATAGACAAAAATTTGATAAAAATTTGACGAAAATTTGACGAAAATTCGACAAAAATTTGACGAAAATTTTGTGATTGTTTTGGAACGGTCGGTGCGCAGTCAGGGGAGACCACGTGGCCGCCAGACACAACATTCATTTAAATTATCCCCCAAGAACGACACAATGGACAAAGAACTGTTTTAAATGTATTATTTATTGGCAGGTTGTCTAGGGGTCAGTTCCCTGTACAATTAGTGAAGTTCCAATGTTATTTTGGAGTGTTGTGACACTCCAAGCCTAGATTGACCGCTGGTCGCCATTGCTGACGGCCAGCGTGGTCAGTTACCATTCTGGCGCCATGCACGATGCTACGGCGCCTTCATGTTGACGCTCAGGTCACAGTGGTGGACAGCATCCACACACCACACGACAAATCATCTGCTGTTAGCAGGAAAGCCATGCTATCGGCGAGAGCTTGGTCAAACGTGACCAACTGCTCTGCTGCCGAAGACAAGACTGCCCGGAACACGGCGTGGTCGACCTGGTCACGTGACCTCCGGCCCTGGACCAGTCGTACGTCATTTCCGGGTCTATTGCTGGCGTTTGCTCTTCTTACCGCCATCTATTGCAAGATGCGCTGACTAGCGGTTGCGCTCGTTCGACAGTGCCGTTTGTGAGGACAGACGGTCACACTGTCAAGACACTGTTACGCTTCGACATCTTCTTCCAGCACCCACCAGTGTTGGCCCATCCACGAGTGGACCTTTGGACATTGCCGAACCGCGAACTGTTATTTTTTCTTAAACCATATAGGGTTAGACAAGGAACCCCGATATTATAAATTAGGTTGTCCACGACAACCGGAGGTTCGATTGCCCAACGCCCACGTCTGCGGACATTCAACTGTGAATCTTCGGGAACCTGCTTGCGCAACCCGAAGTGACAAAGAGCGAAATAGCTAACGTTGAAAGTAACCAAGGTTAACTTGCATCTAATCATTGCGAAACAAATATAAACCATTTATCAATTAGTAAATAATGAGTCATTACACAATAAATTGTAAACTATTTGCTGAGTCAAGTAAAAATTATTTCATAAGGTTTAACATCCACATTTGCATGTTTCAGTTTGAAAACAGGACAAATTTCACCAGCACGCCGAATACAACCGGTATGTGTATTATAAAACTCACGCACAGTGTCTTATCCATATTTCAAAAACATTCTTTTTTTTCAAATTCAGGCTCTTTAT
Organism: Strigamia transsilvanica; assembly: GCA_034701245.1. Lineage (NCBI taxonomy): Eukaryota > Metazoa > Arthropoda > Chilopoda > Geophilomorpha > Linotaeniidae > Strigamia > Strigamia transsilvanica. Next base: position 8,409 of record JAQIXU010003044.1, read on the forward strand.
AAAAAATTGATAAGAAACGAGAATGAACTAAATCATGTGCGCAGTATAGATAACATTTCAGGTGATAATTGTTATTGACCGAAAGCACCCATTTCTCATTCCAGAGGCTGACAATTTTGTATGCAAATTCTGTAAGTAGTATTTTCCATAGTTACCATGAATAGTAAGTGAGTCCTCTTGTGAGTGTTCGAGCGGGCGCTACATGGTCAGGGAGGGCCACACTGAAACAAACACACCAAGAGACACTGACTTAAGGGTTGTTATGCTTTATTCTGGTTGTCTGCATCAGGAGTGGGTAACTGCCTCAGGGCGCCATTATTGGACCCGGTGGAGTATGACTTGTAACAGACAATGTCGTTTTATTGCCTGGGTGTGTGAGGCCGTGGCCAAGTACTTACAAGGGGCCCGAAAAGCCAGGCTGTTTTATTTAAATAAAGGGGCGGTCTTAAGAAACAAGTGCTGGTAGGCGAACGTGTTGTGCATTATTGGTGAAGTCCATCATACATCGGCAAGGGTATGTGTGGATATGTGTGTGTAACCGCGCATTGCAAAAACTATCTATGTGGTGTCACTGAATCAGTAGATTTCTCGAATATACAGTACGGACTGGACATAGCACCATCCGGACAGGTGTGTGGTTCGGACAGGTCAGACAGGACCCGGACTCAACCAATGCCCGGCAATATAAAATTTTCTCTACTGTCCGGAAAGCTTCCCCTTCCGGACTTCGGACAAAACGATGCGTCCCATGAAAGTAAAATACGCTGTCTGGTCCGGAAAAATCATTTTTTCTAGTTGACTGCGCATGCGCATTCAAATCGTCACCCATACGTCTCTGCAATTCCGAGGACGTTTCGTAAACGTTTTAAAATGTTCATGAAACATTCACGAAATTGTTGTCACGTTTTGGTGACGTTACTGGTGTATTTAAAAACACACGACCCAAAATATCGAAATTCTGCAAAAATATGTTCCCATTTCGCCAAATTTTGATATTTTGAGTCGTGTTTCAACTAAAATGACAAAAAACTTTCTATGCTACATTCAGCCAGAAAATATGTGTTATAGTACGAAAAAAATAAAAACACTCTCTGGTTCGGTCATGTGGCATTTGCCAGGACCAGAGAGCATTACATTCTCTGGACTGGACATTCTCTGGACCGGACAAATTTCTGGGACCCGTCCTATGTCCGGTCCATACAGCTTACACTGTACTACTGTATATACACACACATATCATTTTGTTTGTTCGCTTAAAGAATGTAGATTTCCAGGGGGCGCTGAGTAATTTTTTTTCTGAAAAGGGGGCGGCAGGCCAAATAAGTTTGAGAATCACTGGACTAACGTATGTAATATTGAACCAATTAAACACCAACAATGGCTACAAATAATAATAATAATAATAAGGAAAAACAACGTTCAGAATATGTTGATTACTCACCAGCAATATGGGCCCATACAAAACCAACAAAAGTTACATTGGCTGTTCATGACGCCAATATTACTTGCTGCTTGAGTTGCTCCATTTTGCTACAATTTGCTAAAATTTGCTCTTTGTTCCGTTTTGCTCCATTTTGCTCCGTTTCGCGTGAAATGGCAACATTTTGTACCGATTTGCTCCATTTTTCTCCATTTTGACTATTTTGGTTCAACCAGATGAGTAGAATAGGGTAGGTTGGGGGCACTTTAATATATTCAAGATGGCTGTCACGAAGAGGGAGTAACACTATTGGGTC
>JAQIXU010003045.1:0-10143 GCA_034701245.1 Strigamia transsilvanica
TCAGGTTACCCATGCACGTTTTCTCGTTGCCATGTTTTCACATTACCGTAATCATGGCCGACCAGCTTCAAAACGATTAGCAGCTCATTGCTCATAACCCAAAAAAGGTCAGTAGGAAGAAAAAACTGATGGTGGGACTTTTTCCTGCTGACTTTGGGCATTTTTGTTTTTGTTTAAGAGGCAGCCATGACACAGAAAGTCATGTGACCTTCACATAATCACACATTACAATAATCACATAATCAGATTTTTTGTTGGGCCCTCAATACTTGAGTGATTATGATTCTTGCAATAATCAAAGTAATCAACTAATCGCTCATTTAATGAAACCCCTTACTATTGACTAAGTCTAAATTTTTGAAACAAAAAAATTCAATCTTTTGATTGAATGAAACTTTATACAAGTTGAAATGCATTACAATATTCAAATTTACGACGAAAGCATGGAAAAATCTGTTTCGCGTTTTTAATTTTTTTGCGAGAATTCAAATGAAAATTTTGAAAAATGAAAAATAGTTTAAAAAACAGCTGTTTGCTGTTTTTGATTATTTTCAAAAAAACAGCTGTTTTACTATTACTATTAAACAGTAACCAGAAACCCTAATGCACATGCCCGGCATTTCAAAGTGACTAAAGAACGTCAGAAAAGTAGATTGAGATTTACTTTCTTGAAAGCCACTTTCCAAGACTGATTTTCTTTAATTTATGGGGATCCAGATTACAATTCCTATTCAGGGCTGTTTTATCCACTAGGCCAAGTAGGTACTATACTTAGAGCCTGCGAACATGTTAGGGATTAGAGGTTTTGCGATTGCACTTTTTTCCAACTTATAACTTAAGTTACAGGTATAAGTTATAAGTCGGAAAAAACTAAAAATGAACTTATAGAACGGATCTATAAGTTGCCCTATACGTCCTATATGTTGCCATATACATATAGGTTACGTATAGGGCGTGCATGCACAATGGTCAATTGGTCAAAGCCAGGTGTCAAGTTAAGGTCTGCATCTAAGATCGCAGATTTAGGCACTTTTTGACCATTAAACAAAAAAACAAAACATACAGTCTTGTAGCCTGCAAAAAAAGCTACAATCCTGGACTGGTTTCAAAATTTATCGAAGCCATTTTAGTATTGAAAAAAGCAAAAAAACCTTTGTTGGCATCCATTTTTGTTTGAAGTGACCACCGGTGGTGCTAGTGTTTCGATGACCAAGTTACAAAAAAGTGCAATCGCAAAATGAATGAATTTATAACTTATAACTTATAGCTCATAAATCTATAAGTTATAAGTTATACTTATAGAAAGTGCAATCGCAAAACTTCTATTACAAACCATTTAGGACTACGACTATTTTAGGACCTACAATATTTCACTTGAAAAACTTAATACATAGACAGTAAAAATAGAATGGAAAATTCAAAATATGATAAACAGAGACATCTAGAAAACAAATGCATAGGGCCAACAAAGGTTTTAAAATGGCCCTGTTCCTATTTCTTTAATTTCCTTTATTTGTTCATGAGATGTTTCAAGATCTCACAGTGCGATGCGTTCAGCCAGCTGTTAATCACATGCAGCGAAGTAACAAATCCAACATCAAACTTACCACAATTATTTATTAGTAATTTCCTTTGAGTTGTTTTACAATGTTTGTCATTTGTTCTTAGAATGATTGAAGCATTGGGAGTTAATTAATTAACTAATTTTATTTTTCTTTTAAAATATAAATTTGCTGTGGTTTCCTATGCTAATCTTGTGATACCACTATTGAATTTATCTAAGAATATTAGCATTTGATTGTTTTCCCCAACTTTACCATCCTCTGAAATAATAATTCCTATTTTGTTAAAAAGTAGAAAAAAATGTCATTAATTTCTAGTTAATTAAATTCGGTTGCTATCATCTTCATGTTTTCAGCAAGATTTGGAACAAAGATCGGTTCAATGGAAAAATGACTTATCATTGCCAAACAGCAGCAGGGTTGTAAGTGTTGGGAGGTTTGTAAACCGAATCGTAGTCGGGCATCTATTTATGAGTGTTTATGTTCGGTTATAAGTTTATATTGTTGCCTGTTGTTGCTATCGCACTTTTATTGCACTGTTATTAAAATGGTTGCTGTTGTTGTTTGTACACTTTTATCTGTGTTTTGGATCACAGCTGGCCATCAGTATGCTGTGTAGTTGGTGATTATTGGGTTCTTGCTTATCCAAAATGGTGATCTGTTTGGCGTTGTGGGTGGCTTGTTTTGCTGCTTTGGTGATAATAGTAACTTTCGCAATTAATGTAGGGTAATTTCTTCCTACAGCTGTTTGTATTTATAATTTTGAAACTTTAAACTGAATGCCAGTGTGTGCTGGGCGGTATTAAGCCGTGCAAGATGCTATCAGTGGGACGACTTTCTTGAGTATCAAGAAATGGGAAACCATTTCTCGCCAAAGAAACAGTTGGTGCATTCAAAAGACGAAAGGAAAAGTCACTTTTCCCTTCCTTCCTTTCAAAAAAGTGACCTTTGAATGAACGCACTCTCATGCTTCCTTTTTAAAAAGGGACTTTTGAATGAATTTTCTTAAAAGTGACTTTCGAATGAACGCACTCTCATACTTCCTTTCTAAAAAGGGACTTTTGAATGAACGCACTCTCATACTTCCTTTCTAAAAAGTGACTTTTGAATGAACCCACCCACATGACAACAGGCAGAGCATGCGCATCATTTGACAGTGACAAAGCAAGTCAGGAAAGTTGATCTAAATTTACTTTCTTGAAAGTCGCTTTCTAAAGGTAGGTTCACACTTGTGTTCACACTAGACGCAACGCAAGAAAACAGACGCAATGCAAGCGGGTTGCGTCCAAAAATTCCTGACGTTGTCGGAAATTTGTACTTCAACTCCAAGTTGACGTAAGCATGCAACGCAAGGAATATGCTTGCGTCCAACCAATCAGGAGCAACTCTACTCTCGTTGCGTCACATTTGCTTTGGTGGGATCGGCCAGACGCGATATTTATTATTTCAGGTCTGTTCACACATGTGTTTATGCGTGAACAGACTATAGTGTTGCATGTCACTACTCTTTCTTGCGTTTCTTTGCGTTGCGTCTAGTGTGAACACAAGTGTGAACCTGCCTTATGGTTCACTTTCTTTAACAGTGATGTAAAAAACGTCACTTCTGCCTTCTGAAAGAAATGAAAGGAAGGAAAGTGACTTTCCTTCAAGTATTGAATGCACCTAGTACCTTGATCAGACAAGGTGAGAAACAACTGGTTTATATTCCCGTTTGCACGGATTCAACTTGTGTACAAGTACATACTTATTCTGCTAAACCATCTCCCTATTGAATTATATCTTAATTACAAACAAATAGTCTTTATTTTCAAAATTTATATCCATTTTGTTTATAATAAAATAAGAAAAAATACCGGTAGAGTTGTTGCATTGTGCGTGACAACACCTTTTATGTCGACTGATTAAGAAATCCAATTAAAAAATAAATAAATATACAATATGGAAATGGAAAAAAGAGAAGAAAAGTCCTATTTAATCTATTTAACTTTTGCATTTATTAAAGTTAATTAATTACTTTAATAATTTATCACAATTTGTATAATAGCTTTCTTGCCACTTGTTCTAGCATTTACGTACAATGTATGTTACAATTTGGAATCACTTACATATCGATTTCTTTTTTTCAAAACTTTTTTTTCTTCAACGTCAACAGCACCTCTTTTTTTTACTAGTTTGTATTGATTCAAAAGAGCCACCACAGATATACATATAACCAATACGAACAATATACACACGCCCAATGCAATAGCCATCGCTAGGAAGGGGCTAATAACTTCAGAACTTGTTTCAACCCATTGAACAGCAGGCACTTTGGAAGATGTGATAGAAGTGGGTTTGATTTGTGCCATGCAGGCAATGTTTGACATTTTCCCGGACATTTTGTATTTGTTATGCAGTTTTAATGCAAAACAGAATGAGGATTTGAAATCTGCGAACGGCAATTGAATTTGTCTTGTATTTTCTGTTTTGTCAATTTGTTGTTCCGACACTAGAATTCCGTCTGTTATTGAGTTGAATTCGGCTACCAAATGTTTTACGTCTTTACTCCAACGAATGTCGTATTCATCTGCATCTGAAGAGTTGGATAATGAATGCATTTTACTTTTTATTATTACAACAGTTTTTGTCTGTTTTCCACTTGCCATTGTTATTATTGCCGGTAGTCCACTGCAGCAGTAGGATATCTTGTTCTGTGCTTGGTACATCAATGCGTAGATCCAATACTCTCGTTGGATATCTCATTGATGAATTATCTGGAATACGTTCATCTACGTATATAGAACCAGTAAGGACTTGTCTTTGAAAGTGAAAGTATTTTGAAACTGAATCTTCTGCAGTATAAAAAATTAGATAACATTTTAAAGGTATTTCTAATTTTTAATTGATGTACCTTTTATGGCATTTATTGAAATTGTTATGTAATACCATCCGGCGTCTTTTAACGGTGAAAGAATGGCCGTATAGATGTTGTCTGCATTTATGATGTCTGGATCTAAAAAGTAATCAATTGACTTTTAACTGCAAAGGAAAAAGTTTTTTAATTACTGTGTATATTTGGATTGCTACTTACCATTTCCGTTATCAAACAGTTCTAGTTTTTTCAGCCTTCCTGTCGGAGCATGTTTTATATAGGCAATTACAGTGGAATTAACAAATTTAGTTGGAGAACTTATTTGAGCATAAATGAAAGGTAAATCTCTTGTTGAAGTCTGATTAGAAAAGTACTGAGCTATAATTATGCAGTACACCCTTAGACGAAAAAAATTCCTTTCAGTCTGTCTAGCTGTATTAAGTTTATCTACTAAGTAGCATAAAAATCCATTGAGATCCAATGACACCAATCTTGGCCTGGTCTCTTGACTCTGGAAAATGTAGTCTGCTCAACTGTCTTGCCTTCATCACAGTAGGTGCATTCACAAAATCATTTAAACTTGTTTAAATTTTTTAAACTTGTCTAAATGTAAGATTTTACATGTTAAATTTGACATTTAGACTGGTTTAAAATATTTAAACAAGTTTAAATGACTTTATGAATGCGCCTAGTATTAAAATAGACCAGTCAAATGCTGATGTCATTAAATCCCAATGGTTCTTTATGCCTCCTTGTGGACAAACTTTTAACCAGCTGTACTGCAGGGACTGTTTTTTTGTCCACGGGTGTATACGATGTATATTTAGTTTATCTTACCTTAACATGATTCATACTTAACCAACTTTGGACAGATACACAAGATGAGCACTTGACACTTACATCAACAAAAATATCTTGTAGTGAGTCATCAGATAAGATTGCGAGCCGCCATAAGCCACTCTTAGAATAGACATGCGTTTAAATTAATGAGATTAAGATATAAAAAGAACAAATAACATTTTATATCTTAGTAAATATAAACCTCGGGTTTTATTGCTCTGCATGTAGCTATTCTTCTGGACAGGTCTTGAGTGCACAATTCACTATGAGTTAACAAAATCGGTAAATTATTTGGTGGTATTAGGACGACTTCTTGAATTGAGTCAAGGACTGTTGATATAATAGTCACAATTAATTCGTCGGTATCAACCTCAATGTAAAAAGTATACGCTTTCTCCTTTGGATATAATTCATTTATAATCTAAAAGAAAAATAAATGTTTTAAATGTTATTCTAGTTGTTGTTAGCAGTTCAAGTTTTAGCATGTTATACAGTTATAGCATGTTGTGTATTGGGATAATACAGATGAATTATTTTATTGAGAGCATGGTTTAATGCTTTTCTAATGTCCTTTGGTTCTGGAAGCATTAAATTATTTATGTTTGCAGAGTTGTATTTCGGATATGGTGTTATTCTGAAGGGGTTTGTCAAGAAAAAAAATATTTCCACATTGGTGAATCTATCGATTTGACTTGCACCCTCGAAATTGCCAAATATTGGAATGAAAAATACCGTTTGATATTTGCTATGATTTTTATACACCTAAAAAGAAAAATGAAAAAAATCGCAATACGTAATTGTAATAAAAATTTTATTCTTACATTATTTGCAATATTTAACGCTGCTTCTAAATTGGGTTGACCATTTGGTTCGTGAGGTAAAGCGTATAAAAAGTCTTCCCTGCTTTGCATATCAGTGATTTCTGTTAATTTAAGTAACAGTTCAGCATTTCCTTCTTTATGTTCGATTAAAGACACAAGTATGTGTTTTGGTAGTTCATTCAGTATTAAGAATGCCATTGCTTGTTGAAATTGCAGCAACTAAAAATTAAATTAATGAATTTATTTTTACATGCAAAGTTCCTTGCATTGAATTAGACCATTGAATGATAATTGTGTGATGCATCTATAATGAAAACCACATGCAGTTGAGCTTGTTTCACAATACTAAATTTTGGTTGGAGATACTGATGTGGCTTCAGACTGAAAAGTACTTTCAATGAGATTTGTATACGTGACTAACTAGCGGTCCCACAGGTCTAAGACCTAAGACCGTAGATTGTCGGGAATAAAGCAAATTATTATTATTATTATTATTATTATTATTATTATTGTTATTATTATTATTGGATACGAACGAAACCTGATTAAGTCATCGTGGTCCATCATTACGTCCCATATGCTTCGGTAGTTACACAGTACATTTTGTCTTGTAGGTGCGTTGTAATTGTGACTTGCATTGTTACATAAATGGATTTCCTACAAAAAAAATTGAATTGCTTCCATTTAAAAAAAATCAATAAACTCACATCTGTTGCATAAGCAGGAAAAGGGGTTTCATTAGTCACGTATTCGTTAATACATTTGGTTAATTTCATCTGACCATTTTCCCAATAGATATTTGGGTACATATCATCTTTTTCCCATCCATGTTCTTCGAAAACTCCGTATCTTAGCCGTATCCAACTGTCAACCAATAATGAAGCTGAACGAGTATAATTAGAACAAGATAGAGAAAAAAACAATTTTTTTTTTGCAGTAATAACCTGTTTGTTTCAGTTGCAATCTCTGGACAGAAGTAAAAGGAATATATATGATATCACCTGAACGGCCACATCCTTGACTTTGTTGTGTGTGGGGGTAAATATTAGGTTTTTGTGTAATCAACGCATCAGATTTTTCCACTGAATTCCATAATTGTCGTGCGCGTGTTTTTTCCGAATGGAATGGTAGAATGATAATTATTTCTTCGAATGACGTTAGTTGATTAGTTGCTACGTGCAGGAACTCCGAAGCTCGTATAAACATCAGCTAAAAGATATTTACATTTTGTCTTTAGGGAAAATGAAATTAAAGCTTACTTTGATTTGACTTATAATATCGGTCTGGTTTTCTTCGGATAAGGAATTGTCAATTCTAACGATAATTGTGTAAGCGCCATTTTGGAAGCGGGCTCCAAAACACATCAAAAAACAAATTGAAATTGAGGATACATGCAGCCAATAGACGAGCACTAAAATTTTTTAAATCATTAAATTGCAAGTTGATAAAAATGTATATACAAATAGTAAAGTGTAGTTTTACGTACTGCTTTTTGTTTTATAGCTCAGGACGTTATAAAACTTGTGCCAGGAGTGTAACTCAGCACTGGGTCTGTTTCCTTTCCTGTATTAAATGAGTGAAATCAAGTGAATTACAGTGGTTGACTATCCTATATTTGCTGTTAATCCACTTGGGCTCAGTGCCAAGTCAAACACGACCAGGGTGAGATTGAGTGGGGCAAAGTACTGTTGGGTTTTTGAAACGATGCTGAACGAATTACAGGTGTAATCAAACACTAGGTGTGTATAACATTTTTGTAGCATGATGTCGTATGAATTCAAGGGATCATTTGAAAGTAAATGTTTGATAACAAATGTAGAGTGGATAGTGCTTTTTCGGAGTTGAAATTGTTTACAAAACCGTCGGTATTGTGGTGTAAACTGTAAGTGAAGATAAGAAAATATGAAGGGTGATTAATTGACTTATATACATTATATATATTTTTTACTTCATTTTGTTATCTAGATTTCTTGCTTTGAAAAATCACTGACAAGTAAATTCTGTTGAAATGTCCCTATTGAATATTAAAAAAAAATTGTATTTTGGCGGTCTTAGGTGAGCATGGGAAATAAATTTTTAAAAAAGGTTGTTGTAGTCGATTTTAGATTTACCGTATATTATAATGCTCAAAATCCACTGTGTTGTTTCTTGTTAGTATGCAACTGCATTCGTAATAAAGATTAGTTACTAGTGAAAAAAGTCATTAGGTGCATTCAAAGTTTCTGTTTTTTTTTTTTTTAAATTTCTCGTGTTTCTATAAATCGAATTGACACCAAAAACTGCCATAAACTATCACCAAAAAGCGCAACAACAAAACCACGGCCACAGATTAGGGGAGTAGACAGATGCGACACCTTGGTGAAATCCGAGATGAAATCTATTGTTCTCCAGCCTGATCAGGCAAAAACAGCGCACCAAGCGGGCAAGTAGCAAACTACTATTTTTCGAATTGATGACATCATCATTGAAGGCCTACTAAATCAACATGCAGGTGGGATTTGATTGTGGTATTTTGAATTCAATGGCGTCGTTAGTGGTATGTTACCTTATAATCCGTGATCATGGCTGGAGTGGTTTTTGAAATGGTTTGTATTGGGTTATGGTTTTTACAACCAAATACAAAATGGCTGCCATGAAAGTTAGATCGAGGGTCAAACTTTCAAGCTTCATAAAAGCTTTCAGGCGAAATATCCATCACCTAAAACGTGAGTAAATACATATTTATGTTCAAATAAGTGAGCCACAATCACAATTTGTTAGTTTAAAGAATTTTTTATTGCTATTTATTCGCAATTCGGACCATGAGATGCAAAGACTACACTAAATGAAATATTCTTCACACATTCTAGGAAAGTTTTTGACTTCCTGCTTTTACTGTTTATAAAAACACCGAAAACCACAAAAACAGAAACTTTGAATGCACCTAATCTTCAGTCAATTAGCCTTTGTCAGGGCGCGATCCAGGGGTGTAGCTTCAAATTTTGGGCCCCCATGCAAAAATATTATTGGACCCCCTCTTCGATTTTTAGAGGCCCAAAAATTCAAACAAAATATAAAATAAAATAAATTAAATTTTTTTCTTTAAATTTTTTAAGATTTGGGTCCCAAAAAGGCTACGAGAAGGGCCCCAGACCATAAATACGCCCTTGTGGCCTCAAAATTACCAAACAAAAAATTTCCCAAAAATAATTTTCGAAAATGTTTTTTTTTTGGACGTCCTTTACGTCTAGGCCTCCCCGCAACCCCGGGTTCTGTGTCCGGTAGTTACCCCACTGCTTTAAGAAGGGAAAAAAGTCCCATCTATTGACATTTAAAAAAAATTCAGTCTGGACTGTACGAAAAATAAAAAAAACAACAACAGTTGAAGAGAAATATATGCGTATAGAAATTGAAAGGCATGGACTTGCGGTATGGTACCTACGCCCCTGGCGCAATCTCGTGAAAGAATGGGGCTGCTCTAATGGGTTGCCAATGTTGTGTTCCGCTTTGCGCGTGCAATAGTTCAGCTAAAAAACAGCGTTTAAAGCCAAAAATATTAAAAAAAACGAAATATTAAAAATATTTCTTGAACAAATAATAATGTTTTAATAAATTCAAGTAAAAAGATATCTAAAAATAATATTATTAAAATTATATAAACAAATATTTTTTTTTATACATTTTATATTCGGCCCGGACCCAATCCGCGCGGGCCCATTCATGGTCCCTCTTCCGCGCTATCCCTATTCCGTGCGGAATTTAAAATTGTAAATAAAATAATAAAAATATAATAAAAATTTCCATGGGTTCCTTATACAAAAAATATATATATACACCTAACCCCCGATGTACGGCCGGGATACGTTCCTGGAAAGTCGGCCGCAAAGTGAAATGCCGTTCCCCCTGATCCGTTATGGAATTTCCCCACTTTTTGGCCGTAACTCGAAAATGTTAGGCCGTAAATCGAAATTTAGCCATAATGTCACAAGGCCGTTATGGCGAAATGCCGTATATGAACTTGTAACAATCGTTTCGCATCCAAAACGTCGATTTTGTGTTCATTACTCGCTCAGGAACATCACCGCAAATC
>JAQIXU010003046.1:0-10136 GCA_034701245.1 Strigamia transsilvanica
AATTTCGTAAAAATTGCTTTAAATTAAAAATTCTGAAGGGTATGCCGGGTTTTCGTCAAACCCGCCTGGTTCAGCCCAGTTGAGCCCGGTTCAGCCCGTTGACCCCGTTGAGCCCGTTGTGCTTTTTACTCGGTGCCGAAGGAACTCATCCGTGTAAATTAACGTTTTTTTTTTGTTTTTTTAATTGGATCCTTCAAAGCTAATCGTAATTTTATGAATAATTTCGTGGTGACTGATAGCGAACATGAGAATTCCACTATTGAAGAATCCGTCAAAATGGCGGATGATTTAAACGATTTTAGGAGACTCGCAAAGCGACCCCCTTAACGAGTAGATAATAAATGTTTAAAAATAAAATATTATTTACCTTATTTCGCGTATCCACAACGATTCTTAACACCAAACCCTTTCCAGTAGACTTATGTTTCACGTCATCATTCAATCATTTGTGGTATCGTCCTTTAGCCAGATGTTTTTCCAATACGTTACCATGGAACCGTATTCATCCATTTTTGATATTTCCAAGATGTGGGATAACCAGAACTATATTTGACCAGCACCGAACGTGACAATGATAGGTGAAAATCGTTCTATTTGAATTGCGAAAAGCAATGAAATTTCTTTGAATTTGCAGGCAAATCTGTAGTTGCTGAAGTTTTTATTCGTCTGGTTATAGCGTGCAATTCGGCGGGATATGTGTTAATGGTGAAAACTGTCTTAGCGCTTAACTGTACCGATACTGGGATTTCGACGTTAGACGTGTTACGCGCGAAGGACAGCTTACATTCTGCGAGAACCCTGGTTTTGGTGACGGAGTTTGTAATAGGCGTTATGAATATAGTTATGGGAGCGAAGCCGCGGCGTCTTATATTCAAAAATCATTTTTCTTGTACCATTGGATGGATTTTTGGCTGCTTGGCGTGGATTTGCGCTTTAGTGATTATTTTTTTATTTATTGACTGGTTGAATTTGGACGCAGCGAGTTTACAGGTGCGAAGTTTTGATGTTTTTGGTTTGGATTTTGATGATTTTGGTTTTTTTTTTTGTGGTTTTTAGGTGGCTAATGGGTTGCAGATCATTACGACGGTTGTTTTTATGGCTTTGTGGATGATAAAGAAGTTTCCGATGACTCAATGCGTCGTAAATGTGATGCTGTTGGTTTGGATTATTTTTGTGCAAACGGAAGTTAAATTTCGAATTGTTGGACCGAATTGGCTGTGGTTTAGTTGACGAATCTCACGTTTGGATTTACAGGTTAATGCGGTGGTGTTTTTGTTAGGTTTTAGGGGTGGGCGGTTTGAATTTTTGGGGATTGGGGTGTGGAAAATGGAAGAATTGACTGGAAAATTGGATTACTTTGCTAAAGCAAAGTAATTCGTTTTCATCAAAAAAAATTGAATTTTTGTTTTAAAAATTGGGTTTTCGTTAATAAGTATTCAATTTTGCGTATAAAAAATTGAATTTTCATCAATAAACATTCAATTTCGAGCAGAAAAATTGAATTTCTATGAAATAAAATCAATTCTGACCTCCATTTAACCATTTTTTTTTTTAAAAATCTTCTATTTACATTTAGGTGTTTATTTTGAAATGACCGTGAAGAATAATTTTATAACATTCTGGACGAGTGTGCTGTTTTCGTGCTTGTGGGGAATCTTCTTGGCCGTGACATCACTTTTATAAAAGTTGCATTGACGAGTCTGAAGAACCTTTTTCCGGTCGGTCGGTTCTTGTTACTCACAAGTCAGTTCCGCGCATCACGTGACGGGGGTCTAAGCCGAATTCACGATTGGATTGGTCGTGGGGATTTTTTTCGTCTTTACTTTTTCACACCAAACACGAATTGCGCACGTTTTTGTTTAAAAAAAAAAAAGGCATTGAAAAACATAAAAATAATAAATGAGTTGCGTGAAAACATAAAATATAATATATGAACTAAAGGAAAACATATAAACAACATCTAGGTGTTTTCATTTTAATTAATTTGCCATTACGAAATACAAGTACTTGAGGACGTCCGCGACAGACTCAACCTTAATGTATTGCGGTGAAGCACGGTGTATTGCGGGCAAGTATTTGGGCAGCGGTTTCGCTATAATCGCATAACAAATGGAATTCAAGTTGAGTAAACAAATCCATGATATTAAAGTTCACGCTGTTGTGAACTTTAACAACTTTTCTCCAATAATACTGACGAATTGATTAATTGGACGCTGATTAATCACCGGTGGGCGTTTTCCTCATATTTAACTAACTTGATTAGGAATTAATTCCCAAGAACAAACCACAATTTATTTAGCGTTAATTTAACAAAAATAATTCGCTAGAACTGATTTTCAAGTGAAAATCGTCGCAAAACTCAAAAAAATTGAACAAAATAAAAACTAAAAATAAATAAAATAAAATAACGATTTTTTTTTTGTCTTTAAATTAGAAATTGGTGCAAACTTTCTTACCTGGGCGAATAGGTGTGCGTTTTAGACTGGTTTGCAGAAGCAGGATACGATTTGGACGTGGGGTAACTTAAGCGCAACTGTGACCAATGGGAAGAACGAGTTGGCAGCATCCCACGATATTGTTTGTTGCTACAAATCAATCTGGAAAATTCTGTTGAATAAAGTTCATTGGTCGATAATTGTAGAGTTTAAATTGTGGAATACTAGTATCAATAAAAGTGTACAGTTCGGAAATACACAAGACAGTATTGATTTCTTTGGGTTTATGTTGAATGTGGGAGAAATTAAAGGAGAAGCAAACATGAGCGCTTTAATTCCATGTTTAGGAGTTTAAATCAGCTTTTATTCACGTAAATAAACTTGTTTTCCTCATTTTCTCACCGCCAGTTACAAATCATGAAAGCGGTTATCATCAAAAACAGGTGGACCAAAAATCATCAAAATTTATCAATTAATGTATCAATTAATTTATCAATTAAAATATACTTTTTAATTTTATTTAAAAATGCAGTCTAGATGCGGGCTCAACGTCCATACAGATCACGGTGAAAGAAGGCGGCTTGAAGTTACTACAAATACAAGACAACGGATCAGAAATTCGTGTAACTCAACACAAAAACATGAAAATTCAATCGATTTTATCAACTTTTCTCAATCCTAATGCAGAAAGACGATTTGCACATTGTTTGCGAGCGGTTTACCACGAGTAAACTGAAGGAATTTGACGATTTAAAATCGATATCGACGTAGGGTTTTCTTCGGAGAGGCGTTGGCCAGCATCAGCCTGGTCCGCATAGTGGCCTGTGCCCAGGGGCGGGCCACTGGCAATTAATGGACTAATTAAGTGCCCGGGGTCGTAGCATACACGTCCGAAAATGTCAAATTTTGGAGTAGAAAGTAGTTTCGTGTATTAATTCCATTATTGGGGACTTGCAAACAACGAACGAAATACCACGCAATTACGTATCCACAACGATCCTTAACACCGAACCCTTTCCAGTAGACTATGTTTCACGTCATCATCCAATCATTTGTGGTATCGTCCTTTAGCCAGATGTTTTTCCAATACGTTACCATGGAACCGTATTCATCCATTTTTGATATTTCCAAGATGTGGGATAACCAGAACTATATTTGACCAGCACCGAACGTGACAATGATAGGTGAAAATCGTTCTATTTGAATTGAGAAAAGCAATGAAATTTCTTTGAATTTGCACGCAAATCTGTCGTCGCTGAAGTATTAATTCGACTGAGTATAGCGTGCAATACGGCGGGATATGTGTTAATAGTGAAACTGTTCTTAGTGATTACCGAGAATTCGACATTAGACGCGTTACCCGCGGAGGACAAATTAAATTCTGCGATAACCCTGCTTTTGGTGACGGATTTTTTGAAATCCGGCAGAGCACTGGTGATGGACCATCCACGACTTCTCTCGCATATATATTATGCGAGGGAAGCCGTGGATGGTCCATCACCAGCGCAGTGACGAATTTCAAAAAAGAGTTATCGCACAATTTAATTTGTCCTCCGCGGGTAACGCGTCTAATGTCGAATTCTCGGTATCGGTGCGCTAAGAACAGTTTCACCATTAACACATATCCCGCCATATTACACGCTGCAATCAGCCGATTCAATACTTCAGCGACGACAGATTTGCCTGCAAATTCAAAGAAATTTCATTGCTTTTCGCAATTCAAATAGAACGATTTCCACCTATCATTGTCACGTTCGGTGCTGGTCAAATATAGTTCTGGGTTATCCCACATGTTGCAAATATCAAAAAATTATAAATACAGTGATAATGATGAACAGGGAACACATACTGAAGATACAATCGAAAATGTTGTGTTTGTTCGAGTAGTTTTGATTTGTTTTGCTTTTATTCACGCATGGGGTTATACTATTCAATTTTCTCTAGTATTAATAAGTTTAAGCGCATTGTTGAAGTTTCCCGAGTTGGGGTCGTTTGTGTCTTTGGTGCGGGGAGCTTTGGAGTATGTTTCCACCGTTGAAGAGTTGGGCAACTGATTTAGGCACCGCGAAACACATCGAGATTTTGCAGCAATTTCTAACACCCGCAACGATCATGGTCGTGCTTTTGTTTTCGAGAGATCTTAATTCCATAATCCGTGTTTTTTTTAATCTTATCGAACTTAAAATTCTCTAGAAAGTACACGTAGAGTATTTAATTTAATTCTATTTAGTTAAGAGATTCAATTTTTCACTCATCTAATCGTCCGTTGCTTTTAAGTAATTTCGAATCTTCCAGTGCCTAACGATACGTCTTGTGCCCTGGGAAATTCACAAAATGGTTTTCCAATTTAATATTTTGCATTTGTGATGTTATTTCGTGATTATAATTTTATTTTACCTCTTTTCGAGTGCAATCTGTACGCGGGTCCTGTCCGAGGCGTGTTTCTTCGCGATTCTCGATGTCACACAATACGCGATTTGATTTTTACCTATAAATGGAGAAATGAAATCAGTTTCCACCTATTTTATAATGTGGATGTTATTTTGAGTATTATTACGATTTTTAGGACACTTATTTTGTGAATCTAGTCAAGTTTTCAACGGCATTCGAATCGTTCCAATTGGTCGGACCGGTCCCGCTCGTTGGTCCGTCTAAAAAATTTACAAAAATATTCTTGCGCTCTGTTATTAATTTTCTAAGGTTGATAGCAATTTTATAGAGTGCTTATATCATTTAAAACTGTATTTGATCAAATTGATTTACCTGCAGATTGATTCTTCTGTTCGGAAAGGCCCGCGCTCCACGATTTTTGTCTCACTTCGTACCTCGTTTCTGTTTCTGATTGAGGTCGCCATCTTGGCGCGTGGCGTCTTACTAAATCATCGTCACATGGTTTTGCTATTATAAAACGGTATTTAAAATTGAGTTTATAGCGAATTAATATTTTTGAATTTGTTAGAATTATTAATCTTGCGATGATTTGCCTTTTTTTTATACAATTACCGGAATACTTTAGTAAATCGTATTTACTATCCTGTTTCGTTAGGTCCGCCGCCTTGCGGCAGTTTCTTAAGTACGGATTACGCTAAAAAGCGATGTTTTTTCCTATTTTTCAATTTGATTGCGTGCACTTAATCAATTTATATGTTTGTATCAATACTGCATGTAATAATTTATTTCGTTTTATTTTATTTAATAAGAAATCAAGAATTATTTATGTTATTTTATGGCAACTCGCCACAATGTTCGCCACTCTTGGCTCCGCCTTCTTTTGAAGTTTTTAAAAGGAGCGCCAATTGCAATTCTTAACTCCTTTCTTCCATTGTTCCAGGGACGCCGGCAAGCAGCAACGAAAGCCCAGAGCCAAAAGGTTAAGAAAAGCAAATGTGTGTTTTGACGCCAAAAGCTGAAACAGTTGTGTTTCATTTCATTATTTCTATTCTTGTCTTTATTCCATTTTCTATTATCAGTATTATCATTATGTTTTATTTCTTAAATAAATTGTTTGTGTTTTATCCTATACAGTGGAGCCTCGCATAATGAGCATAATTCGTTCCGGAGTGTTACTCGTATTGCGAAACACTCGTATTGCGAAACGGGGAGACTCCCCTTATTAGGGGAGTTCCCTTAATAGGGGGACTCCCCTAATAGGGGAGTGCTGCATCAGTCTGTGTTTAGAACTTCACTCGCTATGCGAAACGTTGCTCATTAAGCAAGTCATTTTTTTAGAATTTGAATTGCTCGTTAAGCGAATTACAGTGGAACCTCGCATAATGAGCACCTCGCACAACAAGTAATTCGCATAACAAGCAATAAAAATTTTTAAAAAATGACTCGCTTAACGAGCTATGTTTCGCCAAGGACTACTACTCCAACCTCCACCAGGAGAAGAGATAGGAGCTCTGTTACTTTGCATAAACTAGAGCCCGCCATATCCCGGTGGTGTCAGTACACCACATTTCCTTAGTGCAAATCTCGTGTATGATAAAAAATTATAAAAGATTGTGAAAGTTTTACAGAAACGTTGTAGAGTGAAACATACAACTTTTTTTATTCAATCCAGTCCAATTTTTATGCAGTTTGGATTGTGTGGAGTTTTGCTTCTCTACGGTATTGCAAAAGTTGTCTAAACGCAAAAAGCAACGATGTTTGATACTCTGTAATTAGAAATTTATTATTTTTGCATCTAAACTTCATAAAAAAACAAGTCAATATGCTAATATTTGTTCAGAATTCCACGTGTAAATCCAAGTTGTTACTTGTAATGCAACTTGCAATTCTGTTTTCAGCCAAGTCGTCAATGCCTAAACAGCCTTCTAAGATTAACGTTTTCAATGGACTTTCCCGTTGTATCAATCCCATGATTGAGCTTCCACTAATTGACGGACATGCGACAAGTTTTAAATGTTTTAGATTTTGAAGCGATTGCAATTGCACGAGTTCTAACAATTTGTCATCGGTAAGTTCCGGACACCAATAAATACATAACCGTTCTAACTTACCTTCTAAATGTACAGTACTATCAGTTTCGCTGGAAATGCCGCACCCGTCCAATGTTAAATTCTGTAACAACGGACAAGAGTGATGAATAAGTGAAATACTCACTGATCGTACGTCAAACAAATTTAAACTGGCCAATCTTTGCATAGTATTGCAGCTAGATAGTTGAAAAAAAGAATTCAGATCCCCATAATGGAAAAGTGTTGAATTCCGTAAATTCGGAAAACTGGAATCTAGAAATCTCACGTCGTCTTCGTCGATATTTCGTGTGATTTCAATATTTCCCTCTAACGAATAAGTGTGCAGTTGTTCACTTGAGTTAAACTGTTGTTTTAACATCGGAAGTAAATCACGCCATAGACGAGTTTTAAGAACTTTCAAAGTGGGCAATTGGTTTAGAAAGCGAATGGTGCCCTCAGATGTGACACCGGTGCAGCCGATATCCAAACACTCTAGTTTCACGCAACAAGATAACGAAGAGAGCCAATTATCAGTAAAGTAAAGACACAATGACACATCCAAATGTTTCAATTGTGGACAATTCTGACCGATTGCAGCTATAACTCGATTCGTGCATTGTACACTGTCAAGGCGTAATGATTGGATTTGCGGGATACGTGACAACAAGTTGACTAGAGATGCAGAAGAAATTTTTGAATCGAACGAACATCGTTTCAAGTCTAAATCTACAAGGTTTTCGCACACTCGTGCTATTTTGTCCAACAGAAGATGCATGGGTAGATCAAACATACACAGATGCTGCAATGATCTGGTGGTGGGACGAATGAAAATGTTTGGTGGCAAACGTCGACTGGTACGCTTGAATTTGCAAACCAGATTTTCATATAATTCGTGAATAAATGAGGAAGGTTGGTCTACTAATTCGTGCTTTAAACAGTCAAAATTGGTGGTCACAACATCCAGGCACAACGCTTTCAGACTCGGAAGTGATTTCTTGTACGGCATCTCGACACACGGTTGGATGAAATGATTGAATGATTAAAGTTTCGTCAACAAGCACTTTTACATGCAGCCGGGTGGAACGTATCCCATGCGTTCTGGACTAGAAAACGACGGTTTTTGAACGTTTTAGGTCGATCGAGGTGTTGGAAAAACAAAGCTAGAATTGTGTTATTTTATTTACAATTTCCTGTATTCCGGGGAAGCGAAATAACCAAGAAGCGGAAGAATGAAAACCCATGGAATTTTGTCCTGGCATTGTATGAATATTAGTTTTATTGAAATATTTACGAATCACAAAAAATGTTTTGATAAGATTTCATTTGTAGGATTTATTATGCAATTTATTTGAATGCGGTGCTGTTCAAATAACTGATTTAATTTACCAGTTTTTTACTTCCGGATGGCTGCTCTTGAGCACGGCGTTGTAACTCTAGCCAAACCTTTCCATGTAGCCATGAATCAAAATTTTTCCGGGGGCCCCCAATAAGCAGCTGCTTATTCTGCTTATACGTAAATCCGGCCCTGGCGGTGGTGGGAAAACTTTCCAGAATAACCGAAAACAGAATTCAGGTTTTATTATTGCTTAACCAGTGTTGTCTTATTCCCACACAAAGCTTGTATTATTCACATCTACCACAAACCAAAGACTGCTATTTTATCATTGAGCCACATTGAGTAAAAGTGATCAAAGTAAATAACCATAATTTGAATAACTTTTCAGAACATTTAAAAAATGAAATTACTAAAATTCTTTCCAGTTCACTAATCTGCATCCACAAACTATCATTACAGCACTACAGAAACAAAGTTTAACACTATTCCCATCATCATATCTTGGAATATTATTCTAAACATTATTTACAGATTGTGAGCGTCACAGCGGAATATGAATCAGAAATAAATAAAAATCTAGACACTTGTTTCAAATAATTTTTATTTTTCATAGGCATAATCAATCACCTTGGAAAATCTTCAGAAATTATTTAATCTGAAAAAAATATTAATTTCTTTTAGACTACCTAAAACTACACACACATACTGTATAAGTGTGTTTCTTACTACATAGTGCATCATAATCTTCAGAACAACCATTTGTGCATGCACTGCACGGCTCTTCAGTTTTATACATTTCAGTATCTATCACGTTTCCTCTGTATAAATACCACACAATACATTTTCAAAACATGTATACATCAGTACTCCATTATTTGCACGCTTACCCAGGACCATAATTGCATATTATCAATTTGGCATTAGAGCCACCATACTCGTAAAATGAATAACCACAACCAACGGTTTGAGTTTCAGCCCACATCATCTACAAAGTTATAACTTCTTTGATATTCATGCACTCAATTAACTACAAGAATAAACACCTGAGTGTAATGTCCAACTCCAGATTCAAATTGGTATGGATTTATACTATCGCTGTCAAAACCTGGTTCTGTCACCTCATTATACCAAGCGTTTACTGCATCTGCCATGTTTATCTCGCTGTTTGAACTGGAGTCTGAACTAACGTAAGCATTTTGCCCAACATAAGAGAATGTTTCTAAACAAAAAAATCAAATAATAAAACATAGCTAAGTAAAATAAAATGTAATAATTTGTTGGTCTCACCGGTTCTCCTGTTGTCATCATGGTCAAATGTACACTGGTCAGCCCACCTTTGAGCTATTGTGGCTAACTCGTCATCCCATACCTAACAAAATCTATCAATAAACAAAATTTCACTAATTTAATTAATTCTACCAATATTTTCATGTTGGATGCAGATGGTTGTCCTGACTGTTGACCGCTAGCAACAAACTGTCTCTTTTCATTGTGCAATCTCACAGCCTCAGCGGCATCATCATCTGAAAATCCTCTTGAATTGGCATTGCAAGCCTCGCTTTGATACTGACACATAGTGTGATCTTCGCCAAACTGAGCATAGTCACACCCAAGAACAGCAGACACAGTGCTCAGACAAAACAACAGTACAGTTAAGAAATCTTAAACATTTAAAATATCAATCAATAAAAAAAAAGGTTTCCGATATACACGTAAATGTGATGACTTACCCATTTTACAGATACAGTATACAGGAAGCGGATGATTCAAGCTTCACGCTTATATACAAAAAATATAAGAATGTTGTGCAATTTACGGTAACACATGTCGTAATCAAACCACCTGTTACATTTGTTGAATTATATTTTTCTTGTTCATGATCTTAATTGTTTTATCTGTCTGTCC
>JAQIXU010003047.1:0-10133 GCA_034701245.1 Strigamia transsilvanica
ATTTGAGAACATTTAAAAAGATTCGAGAAATTTTTGATAAATTCGAGAAAATTAAAAAATTTACGAAAAACTCCAAACAATTTGAGAAAATTATTTGCATGTCGCCATGCCGCCCCCCAAGGCCTGCCGCCCCCGAAGGCCTGCCGCCTGTGTGTTGGGCACACCCAACACACGCGCTTGGTGCGGCCCTGGGATTAGCCTTTGTATTTCTGCGGATAGTCTATTTTGTTAAATAGAAGTTAGTTCGTATAAGCTAACATGTACATAATTTGTTTAGTTCGGTACCTTTAATATTCGAAGTTTCACATCGTTCCTACATCCGTAGTAGAAACTCAGTGGTGCCAAAATGTTGACTTCCTCTTCTGGATCATTTAAGAATAGCTGAATAATATTATAATGCAATTACATTTAGAATTATAACAGCCGTTAAAGTGTGTGGACGTATGATTGTTTGGAATTCATATTCCCATCGAGGGTTGAGATACAATTTAGTGAACAACAACTAGAGTTAAAGCACTTTGGCTTGCATTTCTGTTTGATTCCCGGGTAGTTTAATTTTAAGTTTAATTATGTACAGCTCTAAGCTAATATAACACAACCTCACCTGACCTGACCGAAAATTAATTAAAGAGACCAACTTTTACTCCTCAAAAAATTTTTATTTTTATTTTATAATGACAAAATCCAAATATTTTTTAAATAATTAATTAGATAATTTAACATTTATAAGAAGAAACGGGCATCTGAAGGTTAATATACGCAGGTTGTTTGATTTTTGTTCATGTTAGAGTGCGTTTATAAAGCAGTGTAAGTATGTCATTTAAAATGCTGTTTAGTCTAAATTACTTTATGAACATGCATAATATATTTATTAGTGTAATTAACATTGTATGCAATTGTTGCAAAATTCAATGCTATTTTCTAAGAAAATGTTTTATCCCACCTTTGGATGCGGGTCACATGCTTCTGAAGGATATGGAAGAGAGAAATCAATTTGAATCCCAAGTGCAGAGAGTAAGGGTAGTTTTTTTTCTGAAAAAAACATTGCAAAGGTTAGAATCAATTTGCAGGCTCATCAATAAGAGAGCAACTTTCAGTAGGTACATTCGTAAAGTCATGTTTAACTTGCTGTTAAATATTTTGTAAAAAAAACAATGGTGTTTTTTGCACAATTTGGCTGCAGTGTCATTCACCAATTGGAGATATGAAATCCCATAAAATCTCAAACTGGAATTCTCTAGCTTGAAATCATGTTAAATTAAAATGATTAAATTGTATAGAATACCTGTGGTTATTTGTGCACAATTGCCAAAAGGGAGTGGAATGAGATTGAATCGTAACTTCTATAAAAAATACATTTTCATTGTCGTGTGTATATTTTAGGACGATATCATACCGAATTTCGTTTATTCATCAGCAAATCAGTTGTCTCATGTACAATATACACCCAATAACGTTTATCTTCAAAATTGAGCATGTTCCAGATTTCTTCTACTGGCAATTTATTATTGGACAAATGCCAGGGTGACATGCTGCTACAGGTTTCATTGGTGTGTTTAAGTAAGTGTAATCGGGCTTTGTTCATTTTTTGGTTTGACTTTTCAATACAAACTGTGACGGAAGGAAACTCGTTATATCCTCGGTTAGCTGTTCCAACGATTGTAGTTGTCGGTTCATCAATGTAGTAGTTTATGCGAATTTGCAGGCAAAATAAAGTCAATCCTGCACTAACCAACACGAGAAGTAACTTAAGCTTTTTGAAGACTTCATTTATTTTGGTTTGCTCTTCACTTGCAGTGATTTTCTCTTTGCATGTTTCATACAGATGGAGGATCTTCTTAATGGGTCTTTTTTGGTAGTTGTTTGATGCAATGAAATGAAGATACCAAATGATTTCGGGTATTGAGGTTAAGGATAAACCGAGAAACAGGCCCAGATTGCCTCCTAAATCCGATAGTAAGGCAATAACATCGTACAAGTAACGTTCTTCATACACGCTAATTTTCTCTTGGGTTATTTCGAAAGATACAGACATCGTACTTTTATCATCTGTTGTGCTTGCATCAGTGTATGGTGTAAAGATGATTTGTTGACACGGACGTTGACAATGGCATGTAGCCATTGGCTCAGTCTCTTTAATCATTTGCCGTGCAGTACTATATATTTGGTATGTGTTTTCCGAACATTCGCAAAGTGGTAGATCCATTTCCATGAAAGAAAATCTTGCAACAATAATATTTAATTTGTTTTTTAATTTTGTAATTTCAAACTGGAATGTTCATACCTGCATGTCAGACTTTTTCTCAAATTTTCCGATAAACAAGTCCGATAGCATTCTCTGTATTCGTTTTCATTGCAGCATGAATTCACAGGTGAATTAAGAAATACGAACTAGAATTGAAAAACATTGAAAAGGTGTTGCATAGTATTCTTAAATTATAAACCTAAATTTTTACTTTGCTGTAACTCAAATCTATTTTTGATGTTGAACCAAGATATTGTTCAGAAAGCAATTTGATTTTTCCAACATCATGGAATGTCAGGTAAACCTAAGTGAAAATAGAGAAATAAAAATATAATAATCACAATTGTAATTTATTTGAAATTACGCCATATCGATAGTAATTGCATGCTTTGTCGTAACTCTTGTGAAATTTTGCTGTCAATAATTTCCCAACATATGATTTGCTATAATCTTTGGCTGTGTCAATGAATAATATTAGTGTAATGAATTATATAATGTAAATGTTTTTTTTATATTTACGAAATCGAAATGTTGTGCATATTCCGTGTTGGCTGTTAGTTTCCGTCAGAACAACACTTTTATTTGAGTATCCCGATGCAAATGAGGTGTAAAATTGTAACTTTTCATTTGTGCTTTTAATTTTTTACATGGGTCGTGATAGCGACGATTTTCGTACCGACTGAGGAGGTCACTGGGTCGTCATAGCGACCGCCGAATAGTGACCAAAGAGAACGCGATGCTAACACAACGGCGCTAACCCGACCAATGTGCATATTTTTTTATCTTTACTTTCATTTTTACACTGACTAATTCATCAGTATTGTTTGTTGCATTCCAAAGTTCAGCCATATCGTAATTTTTGAAGTTCATGTCCATCAATAGTTGTAACATTACTTCGCATGGAGTTGTGTGGTCATTTTTATAAATCTCTGTCCAAATCTTGACTACTTTGCTTGGAGCGGGACTACAGACCATTAAGTCTGGTAAAGTAACATTTTCCGATCTACTTGTTACGTCAACAGTCGTAGGATAACTTAAGTAATGCATTATTCTATTGTACGTCTGATAAGTGAACATGCTTGTGCACAATAGCAACAAACCTAACCAAAAAGCGTGACGATTGCTCCCACGATTCGTGCTGTGAACGATATCGTTCAAACCAATTAAATCACAGCTCGGTTGATTTGCATCGTGGTTCATTACTTGGCAAATTCTCAGATGTAATCTTCTTACTCTCAACCTATTTCTTGTCATCAAGTACTTATTCTGCATTGTATCGATATTTAAATCGTTGACACTAATTTCAGGAAATAAACTGGTTTAAAAGTAAGTTGTATATACTGTATATGCTTAAGAGTTATTGACGTTTACTGGATAAAATAAACTGGTAACCATTGAGTACCCTTAGTGAGTGTTCGGCCTGCTATTGCTAGTGTCGTGGCATTACCACTTCAATAGCAGGTGCTACAAATCTGCTACTCTTTTGTTGTTAGAGTGGTAAAGTAGTGGCATTAATTCACATGTCGTAAAAAGCGCAGAAGTAGTGATATTTGCACAACTTTAGCGATATTTGCACAACTTTACCTCTACTTGAGACCTCATTTAATAAACACCGCCCCAATTTCCCAGAGGTTGATTATAGGGGAGTCAAGGATCTGCATTCCACACTAGACTAAGTGAATGGTGTGTTTGTCACCCTTTGTACACCATTCTGATTGGTTTTGTAAATTTTTTAAAACACTGTAATTTTTTTGGTATTTACTGGATTTGTTAATTAATTTTTACGTACATTTTTTTTAGTAATCTTATGAATTTTATTTTTCAAATTTTTTTTAAAGTATTGGAAAAGCAACAAAATTGTAGCGCTACATAAAGATAAAGTAGCGCAAATTTGCTATCATTTTATGTAAGTAGCAGCAATGGTAGCAGTAGTGCTGCCAGGAGCGATAAAATAATGCAAATAACGCGCCACTACTTTTTCAAGCAGAGGACCTAAAACTGCCTTTCAATTTTGCATCGTGACTGATTAAGTGATGCAAACCGTAACCTTTTATAAAAAGTGCATCTATTGAGATAGGTTACTAGGCTTCTTTCATGATGGGGGTTTCATTCAATTTTTCACAGCAAAAAAGTAATTTTAAAAATCGTTAGTTACTCCTTAAAAGTAACTAGTTACCATTACTGGTTTTTACAGGCAAAAAGTAAGCCCGTTACCAGGTTTGTTACTAGAAAAAGTAACTCCGTTACCGGGTTCGTTACTAGAAAAAGTAACTAGTTACCATGGTGAATGTCTGGCTACCAATAAATTGTACATGTGTTGAGAATCCTGTGTTATTTCTTCATTTACTCGAATATATCTTGAATACTTCGGTATGTTCACCCTCCCTGTACATTCAACCCTCGATATACGGCCGCTCTTTATACGGCGTTTCGCCATAACGGCCTTGCGCCATTATGGCTAAATTTGGAATTACGGCCTAATATTTTCGATATACAGCATTTTGATTTACAGCCAAC
Organism: Strigamia transsilvanica; assembly: GCA_034701245.1. Taxonomy (NCBI): domain Eukaryota; kingdom Metazoa; phylum Arthropoda; class Chilopoda; order Geophilomorpha; family Linotaeniidae; genus Strigamia; species Strigamia transsilvanica. The sequence continues at coordinate 4,763 of JAQIXU010003047.1, forward strand.
CAACTTTTTCGGAACCTATCTAGGCCGTAAACCAAGGGTTGAGTGTACTAACTTGTAACACTGCTACAGGGGTGATGGGGGAGAAGGCAGCCATTGCTGCTGGAGCCTCGTCGTTCGTCGGAATGTCACATGGGGCATCGCCGCCAAATATAAGCGTAAGGTCCTTCAACTCTTGTGGGTTCCTGTGGGTGTCAAATTCCATTGAACCAGCATTGGCATTTGGTGAGGGGGGCGGCCTCAGCCGGGAAAGCCCAACTTCGAAAGAAACCAAACTTGGAGACCAGGACCTTCATAGTTGTCCATGGGGACTAGGGAACAATTACAATTTGTGGATAAAGGGGTACTCAACCACGGTTGCGATTTTCGATTACTTCTCTGCGGGGCTTTTGCCGCCGGTAATTACGTCTGCCCAGCCTGAAATCTTTCATCAGGGCCCAGCCGAGATATTTGCGAGCTATTGCCCACGGTAATATCTTGATTTCCATTTGGTGGCGGCTATCGGACTTCCGATCAGCACACTACCATGATTCTCTGAAGACGAAGTTCTATCCCTCCAATAAGGGCCATGGTCCCGAGAATCTCTCCAAATAGGTAAGATAGGAACTGGAACTTTGGGGGAGGGGTTAGTTAACTGTTCCTCCGAAAGGGTGACTTTCCAGGTCGGCAAGAGAAAGTATGCCCCGAGCTAAGTTGGCTAATCCAAAAGGAACATAAATAAAGTTATATTCATGTTCTCATCTAGATCAGAATACCATAAAATATCCCAAATACTGTAACTGTTTTGTGATAGTTTATTATATTTGAACATGGCACCTCAATTGATATATTAAATAAGGCCACGCTCGGGTGGCGATATTGCACATTGGAGGATTCGTTCCTTCACAAACAGTTTTTTATTTTTATTTCAGCAACAATTTGTGTTGTTTTTCTTGAATTTCGCGCTCCGCAGTGGCCCAGCACCATCTGGTGTCAAATAGGTCACCTTTTATGGCCTTCTAATTGTCATAAGGATTATCTTTAATCAATGCATAAGAATCACAATATGGCACAGAATATCTAATTCTGCAGCTAACGAGTAATTCACAGAAAGAATATCAGCCCCATTAGTCTGATACATCCTAAATGTCACAAATAATAAATAAACAGTTATTTATTCCTATTTCTGCAACAATGTTCGTTGTTTTTCTTGAATTTTGCACTCCGTAGTGGCGTAGCAGTTTTCTAACCATCACAAACACCCGAAAGTTTGACCAAACCTCATTATTATTTAACCTTTTTGTTTCTATCTAATTCTTTATTACTTATCTGTTACAGTCAATGTTTGAGCAGATCATTTTGAGGTAGTTAAAGTATCGAATGCCATTTACAGACAATACGGTTCATGAATAACCGGAAACTTACAAGAGATTTTTTTTACTTACTTTGTGGCATATTCTTGAGGAAAGAAAATAGCAACAAGTGATGTTGTGTTCATCCACCACTGCATTCACAATTGACTATCATTCTTTGTTTACTGTAAAGTCTGATTTTCCATAGTAACTATAGGCATAACGATTATTGATTCGTACGTCAGTTTTTGAAGTTATGAGCCACAGGCAGCAATAAAAAGCATGTACTAAATCAATCTTACTCAAAAACAATTTCTTCTACAAGTAATGACACCATTAACAGATGATAAGCAATATCAGTAAATAAGACTAGTAAATTCAAAATCATGCGCACTGATCCATCTGGATCCAGAACCAGAAGCACCGCAAAATCCTCTAAATGAGACACAGCCGCACCAATAAAAGTCAGAAATGGGATTCGAACTTTTACAAGAAGTGGAGAAACTTCCGGAGTAAACCCTATTGTGTTATGTCTACACAGACAACCAGCATTTCCATTGTCTCCCTTGGTGGATCCTAGCCTTGTATCAGGATGTTTACAAAGTCTAATTTTTTAAAATGCTTTACCGTGCCTCCTCCTTAAAAAAGTACAAAACCTGAAGAAACAGACAGCATTAGCTGCTGTTGGAAACATGAGCAAAATTCAAAATCCACAAGTTAAAATTACACTTTTGATATTTTTGGCTGTCTCAATGTTTCAACTGACGAAATTCCTCTGCAGATATTTCTAAACTGATAAAAAATTGTTAAATTCCCCTAACACCACCGTAAGGCGCACGCATGCCCTGTAGCTTCTGGCGCATTAAAACATGCTAATACCCTATCCGGCCATGACCTTCTATTGGCTAGTACGTAATTCGGATGTAGAGAGTCCCAAGATGACGTCATTTTTTAGTTGGCTGCTTTTTCAAGCAATGCAGTGAAGCACAACAGGAAATCAATTAATATTAATTTAATTTTTACAGCTATCAAATTTTTTGCCAGTAATTTAATAACAACATCCAGTATTAGTCGTGTTAGGTTTTTCATGTCGTAGCTTCTTTAATATTGTATGGAAAATCAAGTTGTGATGGAACGGATCCGCCAAAATGTAGTATCGCCACCAGGGCGCGCGGAGTGTTGCCACGTTATCGGGGCGTGATATTTAAATCCATATCTTATATTGCAAACCATTATTTGCAATATTTATTTATTGGATTTAACTCTGATGAGCACATAAACACAATTATGTTTATGTCTTGTTTAGAGTTAACTTACATAGCCTAGGGCACGGCCACCCTTTGCCCACCAAGAGAGTCACCCCTTAAAGGAGAAGTTAACTTAACCCCTCTTCTAAGGTGTCCTGGCTATCCAGTTCCTGTTACCTCAGATAGGAAGGATTCACAGGGCCATAACCCTTATTGGAGGATTTATGACCCCCTGTGAATCCGCATGCATAAAAAGGCAATGTTTTCCTCAAAATGGTGCTTGATTATGCTTACTCTGAACTTGTTGTAGTTGTTGTTGTTGACTTGAATGTTGTGCTCGGTATGTAGAGGAAATGATGGGAATGATGGAAATGTTGGAAGTGATGCACTGTGTGTGGTGAACACACAATGGAAGCTAAGGCTTTCCCGCCTAGCCCCCATTATACACTAATGTTTGATTTACACTACTTGAAAAACCAGCGATCGTGTGTGAAGCGATACGCTCATTGTCAAGGAACAACATTCTTGTAAAATGAGCTGGAAAACAGCATGAGTTCGATATAATACATCATTTGTGTCGTAACAGAATCCGCCAGAATCTAGACCTCAAATCAATCCACTGAGGGGAAAAATACGACGTAACACCATTTGTTTTGGTTATGCTGGATTTAAATTAATTTTTGTTTGAATTTTCGATAATCAAACAGTTGAGGAAGTTTGTCGGGTTTAATGAGGACGCGTTGACGTGTATTTTGGCGTTGGTTAATTGCGGCCAGGACGAGGTGGCGTTGCAATTGCTGCACGAAATGCCCGGCGTGAGCACCGATGATGGCAAAGTGAACACTTCCGGTCACTTTACCATTCGTCAGTTGGTCCGAAACGACTGGCTCGAGTGTTTGCATTGAATTCGGTTTGATTTTGATTTTTGTAGTTTTTAATTTTGTTGTTGTTGGGGATTGATACGGCGATGAATAGCGCAATGCACTTTGGAAGACCAAGTTGGGCATTGTTGGTATTACTGCACTTTGGTGTGCTGCTGCCAAACGAGGCGTTTTTGGTTTAAAATAAAATTGTTTTTTTTCATGAAAAATAACAAAAAATAATATCTGTTTTTCGATCACAAAATTGATTGTTGCATTTTAAAAGCGCTTTTATGTCTGTAAAAGGATTTTTTGCCCTGAAAAAATTCAATTTGACAATTAAAATTGTAGTTGTGGTTGAGAGAAATGGATAATAAAAGTGCTTTTAAGTGCATACTTCACCCGCAAACTGCGAAGTAGATGTTAAATTTGTTTTTATTTGACATTAGAACACGCGATCGCTTTCATGAAGGAGATGAGAGATGAGGGACTGCCCGTAAGAAATCACTATTTCTGCCCGATTTTCATCCATTTGAAGAAAGAAAACCACCACGAGTCGAGTACATGAAACAAATTTTTATTTCTTATTTTGTCAACGTACATACAACTATACAAGTATTTTTCTGGGAAGTTTACAATTGTCAAAAAAAACATTCCAGAATTTAATGATTTCTGCCAGAAAATTGATGATTTTTCTAGATTATTTCAATTTAATGCGAATTACACGTCGGGAATAATTTATTTGTTTGTTTTCAGGGTATCGGTTTCACATTTGCAGCGATCGTGAGCCCTTTGGTCGAGCATTACCTCAATCGAGGCCAATTGGACAATGCCATTGCATTAGTGATAACCCACAGCATTCGTGCGAACGTGAATAAACTGTTTGGTCCATCGGCGCGTGCGTGTTTCGACCCGAGCGATGCCAACGTCGATTCCGAGTTAAATGTGCGCATTTGATTACGATTGATTGGAAATTGAATGCACTCAACCCTCGTTATACGGCCGCTCTTTATACGGTGTTTCACTATAATGGCCTTGTGTCATTATGGCAAAATTTGGATTTTCGGCCTATTATTTTCGATGTATACGGCCAAAAATCGGGGAATGATCACTTTAGCGACTCTCATTTTAGCGACTGCGCCGGTACGTTTTAGCGACTCGGAACCAAAAAAAAAGAAAAAAAAAAAAGAAAAAAAAAAATTAATTTTTTTTTTTTTTTTAAAAATGAAAAATATGGTAAATTTTGGTAAAATTATAAAATTTACCAGCTCATGCCTTGCGCCTGTCTCCACCCCTCCAAAATTGTATCTTTGGTCCAATGTTTGGTCTTTTAAAATGATCTTTTTTGTGGGAAAATTCCATTTTTGGCCACAATTTAATTTTGGTGCCTAAAAGTCAGTCTAAAAACACTACATGGCAACCAATGTTGGTTGGTTGTTGCTGAAACTGTACAACTGACCGCAATAATTACTAAAGAGAGGTCACTATAACAACTAGATTGTCATATTTTCAGTTCTTCTGCTCTTGTAAAGAACTTTTATTTTATTAAAACTTAATTTCTAGTTATTAAGTCATAATATTTCAAACCTTCTAACATTTTTTGTGTGCTGCATGAGGAACTTGTGACGGTTTGGACACCGTAGCGCGGTTGAATCAATTGCCACTAGAGTGCTCGACTGAGCACTAGAGCGGCAAGTTCAAATATAAGTGTGTAAATAAATGCCCAAGATATTATTAAATAGTTATTTAATAATTACCTGTTTGTATTTGATTTATTTCCTTACGTATCAATCGATAGATAGGTAATAAATGTGTATGTGTAAGAAGTAAACAAACCAACTCAGAGAATTGGTTGTTTACATTCCTTACCCCTGTGTGACCTTGCAGTCAAGCCCCTTGTTTGTCAACATACAACCGTATGTTGACAACTAGTGAC
>JAQIXU010003048.1:0-10132 GCA_034701245.1 Strigamia transsilvanica
TTTTTTTTTGGAAATTGAAGGGCCCCCAAAACTAAGGGGCCCCCATGCACCGCATGGGCCTGCGGTATGGTAGCTACCCTGAGTATGGAGTTAGAAATCGTTTTGTTTTTTTTATTGGAGGAATTCGTGTTTTTGTTTGATTTGTTTTGGAATTGCGAGGGTTTATTCAGGTTGGTTGTGGAAACCAGTGGGGAGATACCGGTATGCAGAATTACACATTACACTGATTGGTTTTTTAATCACTTGTTAAAGCTCAGGTTTAAAAAATCTTGTGAAGTGGCTTGTAATCCTATGTGAATTAGAGTAAAGTAAGGTAAATTATTCACTATCCCATTGGGATTTTACTCATCTTATTGATTAGATTTACTGGTTTCTTGGTTAGATTTACTGGTTTCTTGGTTTTTTGTGATCAGATTTTTACACAAGTTTTTGTTGGAAATTAATAAAAATCAGGTAATAACAACCGAAAGTTGTTTTTTTTTTTTAAATTGAATTTCCAGCGTGTTTTAACCACTCTTGAACAATAACATTTACATAATAATGTTAATTATGATAAAGTGCCTGCTGGCAACCAGTAAAATTAGAGTTAAGGAAGAACTTTGTCAGTGTATCATGTAAACTATTTTGTTGGAATCTTGACTTCTTGTATTTGACATACGGCAATTAAATTATGAGTGTTAATTGGTTATATTTTTACGTATACTTTAATTATGGGTGTTAATTAGTTACATTTTTACGTATACTTTAATTATGTCAAATACAAGACGTCAAGGTTGGTAAAATGTTAGATAGTTTGCTAAATAATTTTTGTTTCAAACTATTGCAAATACTGCTAGTTATTTCATATTTACTCTTGTTGTCATATTGTGCTGCCATCTATTGCCCACTGAAAGTAACAATATAATAAATAGAGCTAATATTACAGTATTTTCACGTCAACAGAATGCCTCATGAATTGCTAATTAAATACTCATCTGAGGCCTATTATTTATTTATTTATTTATTTATTTATTTATTTATTTATTTATTGATGATATTGCAGATACTCCTTCATTTGTCATCAGCCGAACTCCGGGATTTGGTTATCCTATAACAGAAGGCATTGCAGTGTCTTTAAAATGTGAAGTAGATGCTAATCCTTCCAGTATTCCTCAATGGGTTAAAGGTACATGACCACAAATGTATTTACCTTTGTTTGAAGGCTTGGGTTCACCCATATTCAGTTACTATTAATGAGCTCTTCATTCCTATTGATGCCTAAGAATGTGCTCAAAGGAAGTGAAGAGTTTTAAGAAGCCAACTGAATTAGTCTTACCTGGCGGACAGGTGGGTTGTGGGATGCGATAAGAGGTTGCCAGAGACCGCATTAGTGGTACATTGACCTCGTGAGTCGTGGTGCCAGAACTGATTACAGAGAGCTATGGGGATATGTAGCTCTTGTATTGTAGATTTTGCACACTGGGAGTGAAATTGGCACTAAAAGTACAGTGGAACCTCGCATAACGAGCACAATTCGTTCCAGAATGTTGCTCTTAATGCGAAACACTCGTTAAGCGAAACAGGGGGACCTCCCCCTATTAGGGGGACTCCCCGAAAAGGGGGAGAACGTCACTCACTATGCGAAACACAGCTCGTTAAGCGAGTCATTTTTTAAAAATTTTTATCGCTCGTTATGCGAATTACTTGTTGTGCGAGGTGCTCGTTATGCGAGGTTCCACTGTAATTGTTAATTGAATAATGGATTTTGTTTCTTGTAAGATGATGCACCTCTTTCGACTCATGTTGAATCTGGTGGAGGATACCTTAATTTTTCGTCGATTACCAAAGAACATGCTGGATGGTATAGATGTTCCACTTATCATGAGTTTGGCCATTTTGCTTCGTTTGGATACTTCTTAAATGTTCGATGTAAGTAGGGATTTAATTTTAAATGGAGTGACCAGGAAGTCATGGTTTGTTTTCCTCTTCAGATGCATGTAGAAGCACTACAAGTACAACAGCATTCAATGATAATGAAAGCAGAGAAACATCTCCATGTTATATGCAAAGTAATTTGCATTAATTTACCGTTTAAAGTGCACTTTAAAGTACAAAAACTTTGAAAAACTATCTACATAGATATTAGTATGCATGTGAACTTGGATTTAGATGGCCTGCTCTTTGAAATTTTAATAATTTACATGAAAATGTGATTGCTTTTGGTAAGGTTTAGGCCTATTGTCCTCTCTACCAGGCAATCTAATCAAAATAATGAAAAGAATGTGTGCCTAAGACCACACGGCAGAAGTGAACATCTAATAATAATAATAATAATAATAATAATAGTAATAATAATAATAGTAATAAAGGGTTTTTCGGAAATAAGAACAAAGGTTTTGCATTGCCCGGATTTGTTCTGCACGGTGTTTTCCTGGTTTTGGGTGTTTGCAACATTAACATTGTTGTTTTATTGTAGCCGACATACCTGAAATCACAGATCAACCCCCACCACCTCAAATTCAGATGGGTTTGGGAAGTGCTGTCATGTTGGAATGTGCCTCCGAAGAAGATGTCTTCCAGTCATATTGCTGGGCTAAGTAAAAGAAAACACAAATTAATTGCTGGAGCTAAACTGGTGTTGATAGTAAAATTTCTTCAGGGTGAAGGAAGGTGGTGGTCTGGAAAATGTTGCTTCCGAACATAATTTACGTTTTGATCATGTTCTTTATAATGACGCTGGAGTTTATAAGTGCATCACTCGAAATCGAAAAGAAGACAATCTCTCGACTAGAAACGTGGAAGTAGTAGTTACAGGTAAATTATTCAGACACAGCAAGATTGGATAAGTTTGCGAGAATGAACCATTCCTACATGTTGTGTTTTGTGTTACAATGATGGTATGACTTCAAGCAATGAATGGGTGGTTACATTGCCGTTTGCAATGCGCAAAACGCCTAAAATCTACCTCGTACAAATAGAATTTAGTTTTCCAGATAAGCTGATGTTTTCTGGAAAACTGGTTTGTTTACATGATCAATTTTCCAGAAAAGCAAAATCCGGATTTGGTAAATGTAAACTTAGTACATGTTGGTGGGAAAAACTGATGGGGCGGACATTCAGACCTGTACAGAAATAAAAGCTAATTTAGTAATAGTTGAAACTGGCAGATGGCACTACTGTTTTACATATCCAATACAAGGACAGTAACACCATCTGATGGGTATTTTTCCTGCCGTGAGGGCGCCACCAACAGGGTTGGAGATAAGATGACACTCAATCTATTTGCTGGCATTTTGAAGATGTTTAAAAAATAACAGACTATTTTTTTATTTTGTATTAAAATTAGGTAAACCATTTGTGGAACCTCTCAATCAAACCCTGATTGCTATTGTTGGCAAGTCAGTAAGCATTACAGTTCAGTATTGTGCCAACCCAATTCCTTTGCGTGCTTATTGGATTGTGCAGTCATTGGTGCTCAAACCGGGAGAAACAAGTGGAAGATTTAGTGCCAGAAACATTACTAGGGTAATTTTAAATGAAACAACCAAATGTGTACATTTTTCTTGTATTCTAATTTTCATTTCTTCTATTTATCAGTATTCAGATAATATAAATTGTTATAAAACAATTCTGGATATTTTAGAAGTGAAGGAAGAAGATTCTGGGGAGTTTGTTTTTCTGGTAAAAAACTCGTATGGAATTGATGATGGAGTCGTCTGGCTCAATATTACTCAAGCGAGCTTCTCTGTCTCATTAGGTAAGTATTCTAAATACCTTGTTCGCACCGGAATATTTGAGCTAGCCTAACATTTGAATAGAGTTCTGAATATTGGTATGAACGCATCGTGCCCAAAATTATCGTAGTTTAAAAACAGTGCGAAGCCAGTTGCATCAACTAAACCAGTGGTCTCCAACCCCCGGGCCGCAGACTGGTACCGGTCTGTGGATCAAATGGTACAGGGCCACCCAAGGCCCTGCTTAAAAATCAAAATTACGTAAAAAAAAAAATTTCGGCTCTCAACCTTCCTTAGTAGAATTTTTTACAGTCTTTGGGTGAGGCTACATTTCAGAAAAACAAGGAAATGAGGGAATAATGTCTATTTTTAGACCATAAATGAGTCATAACCAACTGTAATTTCCAAATTTCCAATACAGCGGGCCGCGGTAAAATTATCAATCGTTGAATGGTCCGCGATAAAAAGGTTGGGGACCACTAAACTAAACAACTGCCAAAGCTAGTCCAGAACACTTTCCACAATTCCATGTACATGGTCAGTTGACTGTCTATTGGCTACATGCTGGTCTGGATATGTGCGAAGTGTGAATATATTGACCTAATCATCTTGTAGACCAAATCATACCAACTAGCCTAGATTAGGGCTTCATGTAGTTGATGACAGTCTTCTGGCAGCTGAATACAGTGACAGAACTGGCATTTGTAATATATTGTTGAAACAGGGCATGATTTTAGATTGTGGACTAATTCTTGGGTTTGGTTGTATTTTTAGGTCAATCAATATCTCATACTGGTTCACTACATTTGCTTTGTGTTATTATTTCTTGGATTTATTTGCTACAAGTAATCACAAGATGAGGAACTTCCATTATAAATGTTATATATTTAAATTGCCTGGACTTAAAAGTTCTTTTTGTGGAATGAGTGGACATTAAATTATTTTGTTGTGTACCAACAAAGCTGAGGAACTTACTATTACTATTGCTTAAGAAGATGTACTGAGAATTGGAGAAATACTATGTTCACAGCTAGTTTATTTTTTTTGCATTTCCTAAATATTGAATTTTGACTTTATTTGAGCTGTTGTTTCAATTGCAGTTTGTCCATATTGATACTAATGATAGCCAAACTGCAACATTTTAATGGAATAATAAAAATTGTTAATAAAAGCTGTGAGTTGTATTGAAATTCTTATCAGTTTGCTAAATATTTGTCATGAAATTGGCAAATTCCAATTCATTGTGTTTATTTCTTCCAATGTACACAAACTTGTACACTTATGTCAACAGATTTTATTTTGAAAACAAAATAAAAGTTCTTTACTTAGAAAGGAAGAACAAAAATAGACGGTAAAAATGAAGTCACATTTTGCTCCTAATAACTGTTAAACAGCACAGCTAGTACACTCTTGTAGTCCCAAGCACACATAACACTTGACATGAGAAAAGAGCAGTTGTTTGTTAAATGAACATAAACCTTGAGTTTATTTTTAAAAAGGGTATAAAGGTGTACAAAAATAGACAGCAAATAACCACTCTTCAACTCTCAGTTGACACTATGGGTCCTTGCTTCATTGCCGCAGTTTACATCATTGTATTGCTGCTGTCATCAACAACTGAAAATTCTCCACTACAGGCCAATGCGAGAAAACTAGAAAAACGTCAAGGATTTCCTCCTGGTATGGTGTTTTTGCCTGCTCCGGCGACTCCAAGACTTGAAAGATCGGTAATTACAAGTAATTACATGAGAATGATCCAGATACTTCGGTTTGGGCATAGAAAATAACCAAGAAAAGAAGAATTTTTGCCGTGTTTGTATTGATGTTCAACGAATTTGTTAATTCTTGTACTATTATTATTATTATTATTAATGCGGAGGAAGGAAATGATTAAACAAATAATCAAATCTGAATCTGAATCTGTCTGGTTGTTTATCTGTCAGTTGTTTAAAATAAAATGTTTTAATTTTTAATTTTAATAACGATTTACAAAATTGGTAAGATTGTAAACAAACCGAGAACTCGAACAGTTGTCATGGCGATAGTGATGTCACCAAATGACAAAACTCGCAATCACTAAAAGGTGATGAATGAAAAACACCTAATAACCGCCGAAAGCTCCCGACAAAACATCGAATCAGTACAAAACAAACCGAGAAACAAAACATACCATCACAACCTAAACAAATCGATCAAATTGGTAAGATATTACCGGCCCACCGAAAATATTTCCGTTCAGGCTAACCGCAAAATGCTCTCAAACACCCGCGCTTTACTTAACAAAGCCGACATTTTCCCGCGTACAAAACATTCAAAATCCGCACTTCTTTATCTCTAAAAAATCCATCAGAAACAACACGAACACAACGAAGTAATAACCAAAGGTAAAAACCAAACAAAACCAATTTTTTTTAAATATAAATCAAATTTAGCTCACCTAAAACGAAATTATCGCGTTGAAACTGCTCCCGGACGGCGGCAAATAAACGGAACAAAGGATCGAAAACATCGATTTATTCGCTTTATTTCCATCAAATAATTTCAAAACTTAATTCTTTCTTTCTTTTGTTTAGGAAATGATCATTTGTACCGTCGAATTTCGTCAAATATGGCCCGTTTAACGTTGAAACCGGTCTCCCAAGGTACGACTTTGCCTCGAATAAACAGCCGGTGTTTGCCGGGATTGTTATCGGTCGTGATGGTGCGATAGAGATCGAAGCCGACACGAGGCAGAACCAAATCGTGATCGTCCAGACACAGGCAGGGGCAGTAATCGTTTTGTCCGTCGCCGATGTATGCTACGAATAGGAACTCCTCGCCTTCGGTGTGTCGTTTTCGAAGGTAGTTTTGGAGGACGTGGCCCTTGCATAGGTTGGGCGGACATAGTTCACACCAGTCTTGGTGGTGGTATTCGGAGAGGCGTAACCGACCCTTTTCGTCGAACCAAGCTGGGTTGGTGTAGATATCTGCGATGCAGTCTTGCAAACCTGTAAGGAAAGGGTTTTGATTAATTTTATGATTGTTTATTCGGGGTTTTGATGTTTTTTTTTAAATTTTGGTTTTCGATTTTTAAATCGATTTTGTGGTTTTTAAAGATTGTTTTCATGTGTTTTAATGATTTTTAATGTTTTTTTTTCGAATTTTTTTTCGCCTTTTTGTGTTTATTTTCTGATTGTTATCGGTTTTCATTTAATATTTTCGATATTTTAAAATTTTTCGATATTTTTTCAGTTTTTTTGGTCGATTTATCTGATTTATTCGATTTTTTTCGATTTATCTCAATTATTTTCGATTTTTTCTTGATTTTTTTTTCGATTTTTCTCCTTTTTTTCCGGTTTAAGTCGATTTTTTCCGATTTATCTCAATTATTTCCGAATTTAGCTTGAGTTTTTTCCGGTTTATCTAACTTTTTTCCGATTTATCTCAATTATTTCCGAATTTAGCTTGAGTTTTTTCCGGTTTATCTAACTTTTTTCCGGTTTATCTCGACTTTTTCGATTTATTTCGATTCTTTTCAATTTATCTCAATGTTTTTCCGATTTCCAGATTCTTTCAGATTTATCTCGATTTTTTTCCGGTTTATTTCGATTTTTTTTCGATTTACTCGATTTATTTCGGTTCTTTCCACTTTATCTCAGCTTTTTTCCGATTTCCAGATTTTTTTCCGATTTATCTCGATTTTTTTTTCCGATTTATCTCAATTATTTTCGAACTTAGCTTGATTTTTTCCGGTTTATTTCGATTTATCTCGATTTATCTCGATTTATCTCGATTTATCTCAATGCTTTTCGGGTTTCCAGATATTTTCCGTTTTAACTCGATTTTCATTTCGATTATTACCAGCTTTTTTCAGCGTGTGTCCAATAAACACCGAATTGCAATCAGAAATAATAATAACTTCATGGCCCCGTCGTGCGAGTTCAAGCAAAAGGTCCTGCATGCCGTGCACATATTGAATTTCGTCCAAACACTTGAGAAGATCCGTCGGGCGTATCCCTCGTTCCTGAAGTGCGCGATATATCGGCGGCATATCCCACATGGTTCTCGACGGGTAAGCCCAGCCGTTGCTCGACTCAGATAAACTCTCGGATATCACGTTTAAAATGTAACGATCGCAACTAGTTTCGACTAACGTACTGTCGAAATCAAACACCGCCAGGATTTTTGAATGTTTGGATGACATTTTTTGGGTTTTTTTGCTGGAACAGGTCTCCAATTCTATTTTTTCGAACGCATTTGTATACTCCGATTAATTTCGTGCTGGAAAATCGCTTTTAGGTAGCTGTTGCTATCCTCCGGGGCTCTGGATTATTGAATTTGAAATTTCCATGATTTCCATCATGTCAACGGTTGAGTTTGGATCGTCTCCCATGACGACTAAATGCTGCTCTCGTGTGGCGGAATTTGGAACTTTGGATTTTATTAAAATTGCAGGTTTTTACCGATTTTTTTAACTTATTTTTACCGATTAGTTACTGATTTTCTTACGGGTGATTTTTAGTAATTTTTACCGATTTTTAATCGATTGTTGAATTTGAAATTTCCATGATTTCCATTATGTCAACGGTTGAGTTTGGATCGTCTCGTCTCCCATGATGACTAAATGCTGCTCTCGTGTGGTGGAATTTGGAACTTTGGATTTTTTAAAATTGCAGTTTTTTACCGATTATTTACCGATTTCTTTTACTTATTTTTACCGATTAGTTACTGATTTTCTTACCGGTGTTACGTGACAATAAAAGAATGGCTGTATTCTATTTTTTAGGAAGAAACTAATCAAACGATGTAACAATGTAGGAATTCTAACAACTGACATCGATGTCGGTTAGCTTGAGATGAAGAAACGCATTCTGCCACGAGAAAAAACTCTACCCCAAACCGAAAAACGATTACAAGTTCTCATCACTGATCCAGTCTCGCAATGTTGCATCGATATTCTCCAGGAAAACGGCCTCGACGTGACTTACAATCCGAAACTACAGCTCCAAGAAATCCTGAAGGAAATTCCAGTAACAAAACATTGAAAAGACATCTAAATAACATAGACCAGGGGTTCCCAAGTGGATTTTGAATAGGATTTTTGATATTTTGTGGAATTGGATTTTTTTGAGCAGATTTTGACTATTTTTTGGATTTTTGGTGTTTGATTTTGTGATTTTTGAAGGGAATTTTGATATTTCACTAAAGTTTTTAATTTTTCAGGGGAAATTTTTCGTTTTTTGAATGGAATTTTGGTTTTATTTGTGGAAATTTTAATATTTTTGGAGAAAATGTTTAATTTTTATGGATTTTTGGTGTTGGATTTTGTGATTTTGTTATTTTTGACTGGAATTTATGGAGATTTTTAATTTTTATTTGGATTCTTGGTGTTTGACCTACTGGTACGTCACCATATTGTACTCTACTAACAGCTACCCCATCTTAAAAACATTGGGAACCCCTGACATAGACAATTGCAAAATTTGTACAATTAAATATGTATCCGTGCAATATTTAGATTTTGGGGAATTTCGAGTTTTATTTGTTTCAATGTCATTTTCCTTTTATTTAATTAGGACTACGAAATACTCATCGTTCGATCAGTTACTAAACTAACGAAGGAAGTATTCAACGTGGCGAATAAATTGATCCTGGTAGGTCTAGCTGGAACTTGGGTTGACAATGTGGACTTGGACTATGCGACGGGCAAAGGCGTCAGTGTCATAAAGCAAGTACATTCAACCCTTGGTTTACGGCCTAGATAGGTTCCAGAAAAGTTGGCTGCAAATCGAAATGCCGTATAACAAATCAGGGGCCTTTCCCCCAAATTTCTTACGGAATTTCCCGACTTTTAGGCCGTATGCGGAAAATGTTAGGCCGTAAATCAAAATTTAGCCATAATGACCCAAGGTCGTTATGGCGAAAAGCCGTATAAAGAGCGGCCGTATAGCGAGGGTTGAGTGTATTCTTTCCATTACAATTATAGTGTTCCAGATGGGAATACAATCAGTGCTGTTGAACACACGTGTGCTATGTTGATGGCCATGGCTAGGTACAAAACTGCGTATATAGAATTTCTGCACTTCGATTGCTTTATTCGAATTATGTTTTAGGAATATTCCACAGGCTTGTAGTTCGATGAAGGCATTGGAATGGCAACGTAGTTCGTTCAAGGGAACTGAAGTGAACGGTCGAACACTCGCCGTTGTGGGTTTGGGACATGTTGGAAGAGAAGTTGCATCCCGCATGAAGGTTTTTGGGATGAAGGTATTGCAGAACCGGGACACCCATTAGCGATACAAAATTGCCCAAAAAATTAGCCATAATGCAGGGGCGTAGCTTCAAATTTTGGGCCCCCCCGTACAAAAATATTATTGGGCCCTCTCTTCGATTTTTAGGGGCCCAAAAATTCCAACAAAATATAAAATAAAATAAATTAA
>JAQIXU010003049.1:0-10132 GCA_034701245.1 Strigamia transsilvanica
ACGAACCTGCGTGCGCATTTCTATATGCGCACAACCTATGTCTAAACAGAACCATCCTTAATAGGCGATTCGTGACACATTTTATATAATTTTACAATTATTTCAATTTTAACATTTTATATAATTATTTCAATTTTAACATTTTATATAATTTTACAATTATTTCAATTTTAACATTTTATGTAATTTTACAATTATTACAATTTTAACATTTTATATAATTTTACAATTATTTCAATTTTAATATTTTATATAATTTTACAATTATTTCAATTTTAACATTTTACATAATTTTACAAAAAATTCAATTTTAACATTATTCATTATTCATGATTTGTCTACATTAACTTAGCTATTTTTTTGTTTTTTTTTGCTTTTTTCAGCATTACAAACACTTTTTCTTATATCTTTAGCTGTAAAATAAAAACGAGTTTGAATATAATACAATAAAAGTTGTGGCAAAATATTTTCAGCATGTTCCTGGCTGCAGCACAAAATATTACAGACTGTTAACTGAGGAATTGAATCTAAAATATCTACAAATACATTACCAACTAAGCTTGAATAATTTAAATTGTCATCACTATCTATTAACAGTTTTTGTAAATAATATTCCACTTGTAAAAATATATTTAAAAAATGTTCAGTTGGATAATTTAAAAAGCTTCCATAGTCTTTACTCAAAGTGAAAGTTGCAGATGCTGGGAGGGAGTTCTCATCTGCAATAAATGATTTGATGCAGGTTTCACAATTTGTATAGTTGGTTATCCGTCTTAAAATGTATCCACATAAATAGTAGACAATTGACTTCTTTGTCTCATCCTGAAAATGACTTGATTGTTTTGGTAAACTAATACACATTAGTTTGTGCTGCAGCATCATCTGTGATGTTTCTCGCAATTTTGAACTTTTTTCTGCAGCTTCTTTAGATAATTTTTTCAAATCTTGTGTAAAACTTGACAAAACATTATCACTTGCAGTTTCACAATTTGCTGCTTTTGATAAAACACCTTTCAAAGGGGTATAAATAGATTGCAAAAGGTGAAGTTGCAAAAAATCTACTGTTGTTGGATGGTCATTGCAGCTGAGACCTCTAATTAAACCAAAATGTCTCTAAAAATAAAAATAATAATAAGTAAAAAGTTATGAGCAGGTGATCTTTTAAATATTATTTACTTCAAGTGGGTCTTGATTGAATTTTGCTGTTAACACAAATTTGTATCCATTGGTCCATAAATAATCGCACAATTCAAGTGTGCTTTTTATTGTGATGCAAAGTGATTCTAGTGTTTGCTCCGATGCAAAAGTATTGGATTCATCTTGTAATACTCTTGCAAAATACTGCAGTATCTGCAAAGTAAATAGATTTGTTAAAAATACAGTTTAAAAAAATCTGCTTTTGATAATTTACCTGGTGTTTTTCAGAATCTTTTTTTAAACCTTGCTTTGGCAATTTAGCATTTAAAATGTCAAAGATGGTATTTATGTGGTCAACAAACATTTCTGTGTCTTCACTTCCAGCAAATGCTACATCTCCACTATTTCTGTAGTGCAAAAGTCCACGAGCTGTTGATCCACTTAAAAGCTATAAGAATAAAAATAAGTAACTACTAGCCCTGTATAGCAATTATTAAGGGACATGTTAGTACTCACTTGCACAGCTCTGTTAACACTCATTTTCTGAAATTGGTTTGGATGGATGTGACTTGCTGTCAACTTTGGTACAACTTTTAGTCCGCCGTTTTGATTGTCACGTTGAAACAAATGGTCAAAGAAACTGTAATCAATTCTTTTTCCGTTGTACTATAAAATAAAATCCAAAATTAAATAATGTCATATTTGAATCAGTTTACCAAATACTTACAATGCATTTTTTAACTTTCTCAAAATGATTTCTGATGCATTTCCACTCATGCACATAGTCACCAAATACATAAATATGCCTGCTTCTATCTGTTGGATTGGCAAATTTATTTATTTCAGTATTAATCCTAACATTAATACCCAATTCTTTCCATGCTTTCTTATTTGTTGAAGCACCGTCACAAGTTATTCCCATTACTTGGGCAGAAGCATTTTCCAATTCAAGAATCACACTTAAAATTAGCTTTGATAAAATTGTTCCTGAAGTTGCCCCTCGTGCAGCAAAACATGCAACAGGCTGCACCCAATTTTCCATAAATGGCACAAACATAAACACTAAAGCATGATCTGCTAACTGAGTTTTGGTTTCTTCTGGTGTGCATTCTCCCAAATTCACAAAACCATTAAAACTTAGAGTACTTTTGTCAAAATCCACAGTTTCCCGCAATTTCACTTCATCAAATAGCAGAACTCCAGACCGCTCATTAGCAGTTTTTGCTTCAAAGTTACTATTTATAGCAAGTAAAGAATTTCCATTGATTCCGTAACTGCATTTCAATCCTCGTAGCAATTGTTCCAGCCTTCTAGGTGAGGGAAGAGGTAAAAGTTCATGTTTCAAGCAGTGCATGTATCCTTTTGGTGATTTTATACGAAGTAAAGCACTTTCTAGTAAGAATTCATCACTGTATCTCATCCCATTTATCCTCTTCTTTGACTGAAAACATTTTGATTTCTTCACCATCATCTCGAACACTATCCTGTATTTGTTGTGAATCACTGGATTGGTAGGTTTTGATTGTTGCTTAAGAATTGTTTCTAGTCTTCCAAGTTTCTGCTTTGCCTCGTTCCTTTGCTTAAGATATCTGGCTTTCAAGGTATTGGAACATTTGAGCCGTTGTAGCAACAATGCATTCCTTTTTTCCAATTCAGAAATCTTTTTCTCTATAATAATAAATTGTTCCTTTAGCTCTTCAGGTTCTGCTCTGGGAATGTTGTCTTCATTCTGCACACTGGTTTCAGTTTCCATAACTTCATCTTCAGTACTTCTAAGTGTGGCTGCACTAAGTCTTGTCCTAGGTGGTTTCCGTATTTTGATGTTTCTGGTAAAGCGAAGAGGAAGATTTGGGAATATAGATGGAGTTGCATCATCTTGTAACTTCCATTTAATTCTTGGAATTCTCACTTCTTTTCCTGAAATAATAAAAATATCATCTTTTACTAAATAATTTTCAATAAAATGTTTATTGCAAATGCGGCTTGTTTTTGTTAGTTTCTTATCCTTTCGAGGAATTGCGTTTTCCCATTTCTTAAATAGTTCAGCATTCTTAGGAGGTTGGAAAAAGTGGTTTTTAATATCAGAAAGTTTATTTTCTGATTGGTAACCCGATTTGCATCCCGGTACAAAACATGAAGGCATTGTTTCCTAAATAACAAAAGCAGCGTTAATAAATTGTAGAGCACGGACTGTACGGTATTGTTATTGTTATTGTTTTTACTCAGGCCTAAGTCAAGCTTAATTTTGTTTAAATCAGAATTACTAGGCACATTCATAAAGTAATTTAGCCAGTGTAAATATCAGATTTCACATGTTGAATTTGATGAACCAGTTTAAATAACCATATGAATGCACCTACTCCCTTTTAGATTTGGTATCATTTATTTATTTATTATTTATAAGTATTTATTTATTTATTTATTGGCATGTATTTATTTATTTATATATTCATTTAATTTTTAATTTAATTCTTAGAGTAAATAAATCACAATAATATAAATTAGTTCATATCCACTTTATTTTTATATTACTTACAGCACAAAATTACAACTTCAAAGTATATGGCTTTAAATGCAAAACTTTCCAAAAACAGGTGTATTGATGTTTACTAAAAAATCTATTTAAACATTTAAAACATTGAACAATTGAACAAATACAGTAGACAAACCTTGTTATAAAATTATGATTCAAATTATTATCTAAATAAATTATAAAACTGGAAGAAAAACAATTATTAATAATGAATTTTTTACATGCGGTTGACATGTGGTCTTTAAATTCAAAGCCACTTTGACTGCAGCGCCAAAACGCAAACTTTCACCACACCAACTCCAACAGGATTTTGTAACCAGCACAGTGTAGTGGCTTCATACACAAATAAAAAATTAAATACACAATTTGTAATCAAACTTTTTATTTTATCTGAAAGATTGAAGTCTTTTTTATCTTAACTTTTATTTATTTCGATTTAATTTCATCAGATATATTTACATCTAGATGTTTTTCTGTTCCATGTCATGAACTGGGAAAGGGGCGGAGCTTAGGAGTTTCGCTACTTCCCTTCTACTATTATGACTCAACACAAGAGCATGGACTATAAATTGTGACCCTTGGCAAGGGCACCTGCATATCGTTATGTGTACTCAAGGGGCCCCCTACTACTCACCTGTCATTATTTTTCTTCTTCATTGCCTCTAACTTACAACAGGGTTATTTAAGATCTAATTGCATTCCCTTCCTCTCCTCCTCCACCAGACAGGCTTTTAGGGTTGTCTAGTCTCCTCTGTCACTAGTTTGTTATCTAAGCCCAATTGGGTGTCTATGCCCTTGGCTTCCCCTCATTATACTATTCCAAGTGAGTATTTTAACTTTTTCCCAACAGTTGCTAAAATTGCTTTTATTAATTTTTCTTTTACAAAATCTTGCTATAGGTTTTTATCTTGTGTCGTTTCACGACACTTGTTGGTTTTTCCATAGATGAGTGTGTTCAGCATCCTTCTGGCGCCCCAGCATTGGTCAGATGTCCGAATGCCACTTACAAATGAGATGCGAGTAGGTATGGGGGCCTTCAGATCAATGAGATGCAAATTAATTCAAATTAAATTGATCTCAAATTTCAGCCACATCTACTTACTTATAGATCAATGAGATACAAATTAATTCAAATTAAAATTGATCTCAAATTTCAACCTCTCCTACTTGTATTTGTTCTTTAGTTTGGAGCTTTTAGGAATCTCTAACCTTGACCTCATTTTCCTCAACTGTCTTGATGACTGAACTCTACTATGAGGTTTTACTCACATTGACCTCCCTCATGGTTTTGAACTAGTCCAAACCAGGAAGTAAAACTCTTCTATTCTGTTTTTACAAATAAATTTATTAAATTATAAAATTCACTCACTTGTCAGTTTTATAAGTTCTTATGACACAATTTAAATAAACATTTACTTTTTGTTTATGGTTTCAGAGAAACAATATTATGATTTTTTTTTCAAACAAATAATGAATCATAAATTACTTTGATTATGAGACACTAGGTTGCGCCCTTGTTCTTAACAGAGAACGCATCATCCCTTTGCTCCAGATTGTTTTTTCAACAAGCCTATTTTTACGGCTCATTTTTCAGTTCATTTTTTTTCTCGCTAGATCTTTTCTCTTATTAATATGGAGCCTCATTATGAGAATGTAGATAGCTGCAACCAGGAGTCTACATCTGTATCTGTGAAGCCTGAGCATGTGCGAATTGTAAGTAAACTGATTTTATAGGTGCGTACTGATTTAAATTTTATTTTTTTCTTTATTTTCAAGCGTTGTTCTTTCAGTAGCAAGAAGAAGTATATTGTCATGCTTTCTATTGTGCTTATTATTATTTGCTTAGGGATTGGTTACTGCTTTGGCTGTAAGTTGTATTATTATTTTTTTGTTGTGTCCGAATTTTGATTCAGTAATATTTTATTATTATTATTTATTTTAGTGTTGGATGAGGATAAGGATTCTAAATCTGATCCTATTATTGCTGGATCTAATGCTGTTGCTGATGCTATTGAAACAACAGAAGTGAGGAACAAATTAGATCTTTCACTTCAAAGTGGCAAAGTTAATCCAGTCTCATCCTGGTTTGATGATACACGAGTTTAAAGTATTTTTCAGTTCGTAATTATAAATATTTGATTGTTACAAGTTTTCTCTCTTTGTTTCTAATAGAGTTCGTCTGTGATATTTGCGATATTTGAAAAAGAAATCTGTGATAATCCTTTGATAATTATGTTTTTATTTTATTTTATTTTAGTAATTCTGTGATAATTATGTTTTTTCATTTATTTTAAATATGCTTAATCATTTATGATATTTTAAAACTTTTGTGATAATTTAGTTTTTCAATTATTATTTTTCGTAAGTGCAATAAGATACAGTACTTTGTAAGGTTGTTTTTTAAAATAAATAAATAAGATTTCCTGAACTGTTTGTAAATTTATTTCTGGTTGTCAAATTTAATTTTTATTCTTTCATTTATTTTCAATTTCCTGATTTATTATTAGATACCTATCAAAATCATTCGAAGTCGTTTAAAAGTTATTCAAAAGTAAACATTCAATCTGTATGTTCAACCAATCAATAACATGCTTTTAATGAACACCAGGAGGCGTCCCATGTGACGCAATTAATACGATCAAAAATTAAAACTCTCATACGTCGCTCGAAACAGCTGACAAGAACATGGCCTGGGATTGCGGGGGCTCGCCCACATTAAGATTGAACGGCTTTTATAATTTATTCGTATATTTGAGCATAATCGAACCCGATTTTGTCGGCGACGCTATGGTGCCATTACTGAGAGTTTTGCAAATTGTTGGTGATTCCGAACAAGGCGAGTTCGTATCTCAAACATTCGATCCGCCATACTATAAAAATCTATCGACGCATAGATTTCAGTCTCTCCAAGTCCTCTTAAGAGACGACGCGGGCGAGAAGATCTCATTCCAATTGGGACGCGTTGTGGTTACGCTCCACTTTAGACGGAGTTCGTATTCCTTACCGCCCAGATCCCCGTCATTGCCTCGACAAATACTGCACCTTCAGACAAGTCGGTGATTCTGCGGAGTCGCCCTCGGTGTTTAGAGGAAGCAGATTTCAAGCGGGTTTTGGTAAAATTGGTTCATTGACGCGTAGCATGACTGCATCATCGGTCGTGCCTCTGTCGACGTCCGCGTTATCGACGGATGTAAAACGAGGATTCGAAAAACTTAAACGTACCGTGAAGAGAAAAAGAATCGATAGAAAAAGCGTAAAAAAAATAAAATCGTTAAAAAACATGAACGTGCAAATGGGCAGCGGTCGACGACGACGACGACGACGAGCTAGAAAGAAGAAGAAACCATCATCGACTAGAAAGAAATCAAAAACTCAAAGAGGCGGCGCTCAATTGTTCGCAAGACGTCGACTCGTACGCACCTTGCGACCGAAACAGCGAAGGAGGTCAAACATTATTCGCTGCTGCGCAAGACGTATTTGGACGTTAGTCGAACGAAACGGTAGCAATCTCCAATCGATACGGACATGGCTTTTTTTCCGCACGAAGGTTCGATGGAAGGAACCGTCGATTCATTGAACGTGTTTTCGCTTCCCATCACCCAAATTACTGTCGAAAATAATTATTGGGCGCAATATCATTCCATTTCGACCATAACCAACCAGCAACCTTTGGAATTGTTAGTGGCGGTAAGTCCCGAGGAATATATAAGTTTGCAAGACGTTTGTTTATTGATTAAAGTTAAGGTTACTAAAAACGATGGGACTGCATTGACTCAGCACGTGATCGCGAATGCGGCTAATCAAGTAGCAGGCGGTCAAGGCAGCAGAGTCGTACCCGCGAATTTGTTTTTCCACACGCTGTTTAGCCAGCTGGAAGTTTTTTTAAACGAAAAATTAGTTTCGTCTTCGGACAATTGTTACCCGTATAGATCGTACATCGAGGACCTGTTGAATTACTCGGACGCTGCGAAAGACAGCTATAAATCGGTGGAGATGTGGTACAAAGATTACAGGGGTCAATGCGACGTAGCTGATCCTACGGAAGATATAGAAAACAGATCGAATTACGGAATCGTGGAACGATACCAACGTTTGATGAACGTGGGAGAAGTGGGAAAATTAGAATTATTTGTACGTTTACACGCGGACATTTTCTCTCAATTTTCTCTCCTGATCAATGGGGTCACTATGAAAATTCGATTAACGCGCAGCAAGAACGAATTCGCTTTATTATCGGCACACGCTCAAATGTTGAGGCAAAAGAACGTTAAAATTGTTGGACTTTGGGATGTTATTCGAAATCCTCAGGGAGGGATTTGTTTTGTTATTAAATATAGACTGAATTTGTAAACATGATGCAAGTCAAACGAAATTACATGCATCATGGTAAGGAAATATGTACAAGATGTATATTTGACTTGTTTGCGTCACATGACCAATGTGCTATTTCAGATCTGTGTGATATGTTATGTATTTATTTAGGCTGAGGCTATTTCCACTGAAAATTCAGTGGAAATAGCACACAGGCTATTTCCACTGAAAATTCAGAGGAAATAGTACACAGGCTATTTCCACAGAGATATAAACCAGTTAGTAATGGGGAACATAGCACAATCGAAAACACAAGCGGAAACAATTGAAACAATCGCAAAACCTTCGAAAACGACCGTAAAACGCACTAAAACTTTCGAAAATAACCGTAAAACGCACTAAAACCTTCGAAAACTACCGTTAAACGCACTAAAACCTACCTGCTGCAGAAGTAGCTCCACCTGTTGCAGAGCCTGCTGCAGAAGTAGCTCCACCTGCTGTAGAGCCTGCTGCAGAAGTAGCTCCACCGGCTGTAGAGCCTGCTGCAGAAGTAGCTCCACCGGCTGTTGTGCCTGCTGCAGAAGTAGCTCCACCGGCTGTTGTGCCTGCTGATCCAGATGATTTCATGTGCATCATCTGCCTCGCAGCACCAAAAGCAGTGGTATTTCTGCCATGCAAGCACCAAAAGTGTTGTGCAGCTTGCAGTGAGCGCCTCATGCGTGGTAAACATAGGCGCCGCAATGCTGCATTCACTCCTAGGTGCCCTACATGCCGCGGGGTAGTGGAGAGCACCATAAGTGTTTTCTTATAGAATTTTACCCAATTCTTCCCAATTTTTCTGTTTTTTCGAATTTATTTCATACACTCAACCCTTGCTTTACGGCCTAGATAGGTTCCGGAAAAGTTGGCTGTAAAGAAAAATGCTGTATAACGAATTAAGGGCAATTCCCCCTGATTCGTTATGGAATTTCCTGATTTTTGGCCGTATCTACGAAACATTGTGGGCCGTAACTCGAAAAGTGCCATACTTTCCTAAGGCTGTTATAGCGAAATGCCGTATAAAGAGCGGCCGTATAACGAGGGTTGAGTGTACTTGAAAACAAAAATTAACTTTAAGCCTTTATTCATAAAAAAAATATTTTTTTGCGCTTATTCATAGATACAAATTTGCGCGTTAATTCATAAAAATTAAAAAAAAAAAATTTTTAGTTTTTATGATTAAGTGCAGAATTTTCTGATCAGCAGAAAAATTAACCGCAGAAAAATTCAGCGCTTAATTTTTCTGCGTCACTTATAGCGTCCCAAAAAACAAAATAAACTTCGGCTTTATTCATTTATTATCATCTTATTGGTGCGTTATTTGAAATTGAAATTTGAAATGTGGCTAACTTTCCAAAAATTGAAATTTCTTATAATTGTGGATAATTTGAGAAAATCAAAAATTGCCCCATTGAAACTCTAAATCCAACTGTCTGTGTTGAACATAATTTTTTATCTCATCGCGTATGATTTCGTCGATTTTCTTACACTTGCTGATTCTAAGCACTCTCAGTGGACTCTGCATTTCTAACAACTTGAATATCGAGCTCCTCGTAATCAACGGACAATTGCGGAAAGTCAACTGTTCCAGCTTGCCTAGACTCTTCGATCGCACAAGCTCCGAAATCAAATCGTCCGTAATTGTCGGACTCCCAATATACAAAACCTCTAAATTTCGAAACTGCACCAACACGGTGTGCGACGCCAATTCTGTATCCGGGATGATCAGTGCTTCCGCAGGCAAACGTAGTTTGTTGGTGTGGAATTGGTCGGACAGTCGTTTGTGTATGTTTTCTATGAATACAGTGTGACCGTCTGCCATCCAGACGGCACTGGCCGAGCGCAACCAGGCCCCGCACCGCATCCTCACTCGATGGCGCTGCACGCGGGCCCAAAAGGGATGTGGCGCGTCGATTCCGGAAGTGACGCACGATTGGCTCCTTGACCGGAAGTCACGTCGTGCACACGTTCCGAAGAGTCTTGCCTCGACCGCCGTAGCAGCAAGTCGCATCCGACTTCAGTGCACGGCAAAAGGGAATGGCTAACCGAACGATAGCAGACGACGCGCCACAAGGCGTGCGGACTCTGTCCGCCGCCGGGACTTGAACGTCC
>JAQIXU010003050.1:0-10132 GCA_034701245.1 Strigamia transsilvanica
AGAATCTCTCAGTCCGACAAAGAGTTCATTTTAGTTCCAACACCAACTAATAAGTGTTGTAAATTAATTGTAGATCTTGAAAGAATGAATGCAACTTCCATCAATGAATTGTCTGTAATAGTTCCTGAAATTGACGAATTCCCAAAGGTTTCCCTGCAGAAGGAAGCAGCCCAAATTATTTCTGTGCAACCTTTGACTACAAGCAATAACTGATGACATGGTACATCCACAACTTGGTGGGAAGAGTGCAGACAGAATAGATGCGACTTACAAGTATCTAACGCATGATGGATTTAGACTTAGAAGCCAGCCAGATGTGGAACGATATTGAAAAGATAAAGAAATACCTTATGGTAATGCTTGTTTTGATTTTTCCGACCCACGGCCACAAGGTTAGGGTTAACATAGCTGTTGTAGATCTGAAGACTTATTCAGAGGCTATTAATTCTACAGAAAGCGACCAACAGCAACGAGCTCTGAATGAAGAATTAGACATTTTTCATGGTCGCAGCCTCTTTGAGGATGTACCCCGTGCTCAAAATACCATCATATTGAAGAATAAATGGATCTATCGGGTGAAACGAGATTTGCAAGGTTTAATTTCACGTTTCAGAACCCGTCCTGTAGCACAAGGTTTTAGACAGACCCACGGCGTACATTACAATGAAGTATTCTCACCAGTAGTAAATTGTCTTAATCAGACTGTCTACTTGCTGGCTCATGGCACATTCGTGCAGAAGTGCTAGCCTTATAATTAAAAGTCGTGTAAATGCCACATTCATTTAGGAATGTGATCCTACAATACAAATTCATGTAAATGCCACATTCATTTAGGAATGTGGTCTTACAATACAAAGTGTGTAAATGCCACATTCATTTAGGAATGTGGTCTTACAATACAAAGTCGTGTAAATGCCACACTCATTTAGGAATGTGGTCTTACAATACAAAGTTGTGTAAATGCCACACTCATTTAGGAATGTGGTCTTACAATACAAATTCATGTAAATGGCACACATTCAGTTTGAAATGTGGTCTCCCAACACAAAGTCAGCGGGATCACTGCCCTTTGTTTTATGCGACCCATTAGTTATGTCAATGGTAGGACGGTGTAAAAACTAGAGTGAGGATAATTACGAAATAAATCAATGACATTGAACGATAAAATGAAACACAAATCCCAAACTGATGCAGAACAAAGAGATACCCATAAACAGATTTGTAAATCACCAGAGCTCTTCTTTTGTTCCACCAAGGTGAAACATGCCATTAGTTCCCTAGGGTTGGCCACGAAGAAGAAAAGTTGGATTTAGACGCCTAATAAAATATTAAATGTGATAGAATGATAAGTTGGATAAGTTTAAATATTGTTTTTCAAAAATGGTATCCAATATTGGGCATAAATTCAACGTGTTTTGAATTATTTTTTAAATAGTTACCTAAAATTTTAACTGCACACGGTTATTATTCAATTCGAAATTCGATTTGCCCAATGAAAAAATATTGGAAATCTAGCAATTGTTACGATTAAGAAGGATGACAATCGACAACAACACGCCGCACCAAAAGACAACCCACGCGCCATTGACCGGAAATGTATAAAAGCCTCGTTCACAGATCTGCGAGCTCATCAAAATGACGTCCTCGACGTCATCGCATCTATCGAACCCGCGCTCTAGTGGCAACTGCCAAATAAATCTAGGTGGAAAATATAAAAATCTGATTAAGCGTTTTAAGAAAAAGTTTTTAATGTCATTTTTACTCCAGGATAACACATTTTTTACGTCATGTTGCTTAGGTTAATCCATTTTCTTTGCTTAACTTCAGCAAGAGACATTGGCGAAATTACTGATCGAAAATCCTTCGGTACGTTGGATCACATTGGGGCATCTTTTAACCGAAAGCAATGGACAAGTGCTCATGCACTTGTCATCCGTTCAGCGACACCACTGTAGATGATCCCAAAATCGCAAACCGAACCGGAAGTGAAATTAAAGTGATTTCAACCTTCCCACAATTTAATTTCGTGTTTGAAACTCCTGCTCTTGGCAGTTTCGTACTTGGGCGACATCTGGTGATTGATTTAATAAAACTATATCACAAATATATACAGTACTCGCATGAAAATAACTCGTTTTTAATATTTATCACTTTTCATGCCGTCTGTTTGTTATTTTTCTCCATTCTTCGTCTATTTGCTTTTTATACTCCGCTTTCGCGCGGCCTGGCGGTCATGCTGGGCTGGGCTGCAGCTATGAGCGCAGATAAGCGTGTTCAATACTAATTTCCCATCCCTCTATTATTTGCAGTACTGGCAATTCCAGTTTCTTTATTCATTATCTAAATGTATCCAAATCCCGGCCCTCCCGGGCAACAGCAGCCGATACACTATCCAAATCAATCATTTGGTGACGCGCGAAGCCAGAGCTCTCAGCAGCCTGGCTACAACCCAGGTGAACTTACATCACAATATTACATAAATGATAAATCACATCTCGAAATATCAACCGTAAACAAATTTCTATTATTTCTAGCGTGGGATTCAGCGTCAAACTCCGATTCCGAGGTGATGTTGTGGTTCCAAGCTGTTGATGTGGACGGATCGGGGCGAATATCGGCCACAGAGTTACGCCAGGCGCTTACGAATGCCAACTGGTCTCTGTTTAGCGAGGAAACGTGTCGCCTCATGATTGGTTGATTACATATTTGGTCGTTTGTTTGTATTTTTGTACTTATATATTTTTCTACAGGTTTATTTGACCGTGACCAAGACAGATCCATCGATATTCAAGAGTTCCAGCAGTTATGGCGCTACATTCAGCAGTGGCATCAAAC
This sequence comes from Strigamia transsilvanica, assembly GCA_034701245.1. Lineage (NCBI taxonomy): Eukaryota > Metazoa > Arthropoda > Chilopoda > Geophilomorpha > Linotaeniidae > Strigamia > Strigamia transsilvanica. The sequence continues at coordinate 2,836 of JAQIXU010003050.1, forward strand.
GTTCAGTCGAGTTGATCAGAATAATTCGGGGTACATCGAACAGCCTGAATTACAACAAGGTGAATATGAAATAAAAATGCGAATTGTTAATTTTGTATTGCAATTTGTAGCTATGGCTTCGATGGGCTACAACTTATCCGCATCGTTTATGCAAACACTCATTGCGCGGTTTGATTATTTGCGACAAAATAAACTCACTTTGGATGCGTTTATAATGGCGTGCGTGATATTGCAACAACTGACCGAGACGTTTAAGCAAAAAGACGTGGAACAACGAGCGGAGATCCGAGTAAATTACGATGACTTTTTGCAAATGGCCTTAATTGGAATTCCGTAGCGTAAAAGCGTGAATTTATTATTGATTCTAGTCAATGAATGGGAGAATGCATTCCGATTTTTAGGAAATGTAAAGAAAAATGTACATTTATAGAACAAATATGGAAATGGGAAATATATATATACATGTATAAATTTAAATATAGTATATTGAAGGATTTATGTAATTAAAAACAAACTAATTTCTTATTTTTATGTTGAAAAAAAACAATTCAAGTTTTCCATACAAAGTGTAAATGTTGGTTAAAAATGAATGCAATGGACTTTGAAAGTGTTGTCTCGTGCCAAACATTTAATAACAAAACATTCCTGTTGTAAATTGATTATGAATTTAATATTTTTGATGATGAATAAAAATAATAAATTTTTGTAAAATAGAGTACTAATGTTTTATTTCAAATGATTATCCGACCCGGGATTCCACGGTAGCCGAGAAGGACCAAATAGATTAACATAAAACATATTTTAGAATTTTTTTAAATGTTTTGAATGAATTGATTTTAATGGATTTTTGAGTCTTCTAGTTTGAGCATTGAGTCACAGCAAATATTTATGCTCATCGTGAAAAATTATTACGTTTGATAAACCCTATCAAACTCCGTCGTTGCGAGAAGTTTGAAGTTTCTTCATTAGATGGCGACATCAACAGCAATCATGGTGGTGCGGAATTTGAAGATTTGAATTTTGGTCATCGCCACATCGATCAAACCGCTAGTCAACGACGGTATACATCCAAAATGACCGTGTATCATCACAGTGAGTATCTGTTTTTCGACGGCGGACAGCCGATGAAATTCTCCATGCGACCGTGCGACGAAAGAGAGAAACTAAAACCATTCGTCGAAGTAAGCAAACCGTTAATTAATCGTAATTTTGATTGATTTTTCGCTTTCTTTTATGAAAAAAGCACGGCGGAGGAACCATCACGACCAAATCGTCTCGCGACAAGATCAGGTAAAATAACTAACCGACATTACGACCAAAAATAACTCTTTATATACTTTTCTTTGACTTTTAGGCTGGTTCCACCCGGATCCGTCGTAAACGCCGAGAATTGCGTGTCTTCAAAATGGATATGGGATTGCGTCGAACTAAACAAAAAAATCCCAATGGCCGATTACATGTGAATGCCGAATTGCCGAATTGCCGAATTGCCGAATTGCCGAATTTTAATTTCATGTAATTCATGTTTTTTTTTTTAAATTTTTATTTAGAGTAAAACGAGTGGCGGGATCCGATGTAAGTGACATCGAGGATGGAGATAAATCTGGGTCGACGCAAAAGAGAAAATCGCCGAAAGGAACGCGAAGAGGATACCAGCTCTGCGACGATTTAGCGATCATCAATTACTTATATAAAAAAGATCTTCTCGACGAGATAAAAGGGCGAGCCATGTGGCAGGTCATGGAGCGGGCGAAAGTAAATAGTCTCGCGAAAACAAAAGCAATTTGTTGAAATTTTTTCTTTTCAGGTTTGCAAAGGTCGGACGTGGCAGTCGTTGAAAGAAAGATTCATCAAACAAATTTACGAGAACATCAAGTCCTACGGCCTAACGAAGCAACAAATTCATTATTTTACGAGAAAGTAAGGCTCTGTAGCGAAGAATAAAATTTTTTTGAGTTTTTTAAAAAAAATTTTCTCGATTTTAGGGATAAAAAGAAGAAAAAATTAAGTCCAACTACTTCTGAAATTGGTCCAAGTCAAACGCAGTCGCGATTATACACGGTCGCTGAAGACATGCAAATTCTTTATTACGTGCTAGACGAAGACGAATTCCAGTCGATCGGTGGAAATGTGTTTTGGAAAATACTAGCGGCGAAAAAGGTACTATTAAATTAAATTAAATTTAATTGAATTAATCGGTAAAATTTTATTTTTTAATCCAAAATATCAAATAGGTCGTCAACCGGTCGTGGCAATCGATGAAGGAACATTTTTCGAGATACGTCATACCCAAAATCAAGCAATATAAAATCCAAAAGGATTACAAGAGATGCTTAAAACGCTTACTAAGTGCGAAATAAATTCGCCAACCTGAAATATTTCATATTTACCTGAATTTTGACTTCGTAGATCACATGCGCATCGCCGAGTCGTTGAGCGAAAGCGACGAAGACGATGACAAATCGGTCGAAATCGAAGACGACAGCGAGTTGGAAGCGGCGGCCGAAGAGCGCGCCGTGGAAACGAAACACGAATCGGGATCGTCGGATTTCGAACTGCGCATGGAGGATTCCGACAATTCCCGCGCGGAGAACATCGCTCCGCAAATGACGCCGTTAACCGACGTCAAAAGCGCGATTTTAGGAATCTCGGAATCCCCGGAAATAGGAAACGCGCGGCCCGACGGAATGGAAATCAGCGCCGAAAACACGCCTAGAACGGACGAAGAAGAGAATTTAATCGTGCTGGAGTACATCCCGAACGAATGTGGATCTCCGAAATTGCAGATCTCGTTCTACACGTCGCTGGAATCGGAAAAATCCGGCGAAAGTCCGACGAGGCCGGAGGAACGTCCGGATTCGGACCTCGACGAGATCCTCGCCAAGTGCGTGAAATCACTAGAAGAAGAGGAAAATCATTCGGAAGAGGACGAAATGGAAACGGACGGGGTCGGCGAAGAACAATTCGCCAATACCGTCAAGAATTTCATACACTTTCATTTGGCGGGTAAAATATCAACTAAAATGGCCGACGCACCGATATTTGCCACATTTTTCTATTTGATTTTCAGAAAAACCGACGGATTCAGCCGTTCGAAGTGAAATTGTCGTTGAAGACGATGTTAATCGGGGAAAACGCAAAAATTCGGCGGAAAACGAAGGGGATCCCAAACGGTTGGTCAGAGGAGCCAGATCCCCGAAGAATCCGAGGGAGAAAATGATGCAAAAACACTTGGTGAGGAAAGCGGCTAGAGGTAATCGAATTAAATTCAAAATAAATTGAGAATAGCGGAGTAAAGTGGAGTGAATAAAGTGGATCTTTAGTGATCGCGCTCATGAATCGTGAAGCCGAACCCAACGAGGAGGAGGCGGCCGAAATCTTCCAAATCGCCGATCGACTACAACGGATAGGCGAACAACAACTGGACGAACTAGACCTAAATATTCAAGTATGTTTGATATTTAAAAGTGGAAATAATCATTTTTTTAAGAGAAAAAAATTGTGATTCTTCTTTTTACAGACGTTGAGCGTTTTGTTCGGAATGAGCGCGGACGAAACGTGGGCGCTGCTGGAGCTTTTCGATTTCAACCGAACGGCGTTATTCGAGCAAATTGGCTACAAATTCCCACAAATTCAGCCCACGTGAAAATATAAAGAAAAAAAAAAAACTTTTTCCAACTTGTAATAAACAAATTTAAAAAAACATTTCCACGTGAATTACTCCGGAAATTAAAAAAAAAAATGAAATAACAACGAACAATTACTCCCAAATGGGTAAAAAAGTGACATTGGAGTGCAGCTACCGTTTAATGAACGACTAAACAAAAAAGAAATCACTTGTTTGAAAAAACACATTTTCACGATTAGAAATCAAAACACAAAATCTACTTAAAATATCTCCAATTTACACGTGAGCACGGGAAAATTATGTACACAAAATCCTAGAAAAAACATTGCAATTAAACAAAACAATTGCAACAATTCCACCGAATCACTCAAAACCCCCCCTCATTAATCGACCAATGACGAAAGAATATCTAAAATCTGGAATGATTTAAATCAATTCACGAATTTCGTTAAAAAGTGTCAACATTTAGCCACAACCTCTATCATATCAATAATAATTATTTTTAAATTTGACTAGTTGATTCGTCGCCGGGCGACGGCATCCGAGGAGGAGGAAGTAAATTCTCTTTGACGACGGACACTCGGACGGTGTCCACGGCGTCCAGCAGGCTCTTGGCGTCCATGGCTAGGATGTGAGCTGCCGACAGCATTCCTTTGCGGTACTCCGCGTCCAGCGTCGTCGTGCTGTACTTCTGCGCTAGTTTCATCGAGTTCACCAACTCGGCCATGTCTTTGCTCAGAACTTTGTGCGCCATTTCGATCTGCAAAATTCGAGGAAAAGTTGTTGGTTGGTGCGTGTGGTTTTTGTTTGGTTTGTTTTTAGTGCGTTTTTAGTGCGTACTTCTCTGTGCATGAGTGGCGGGAAATCCGCTATGACTGTGTCCACGCTGCCTAAAAGCGACCTCAGAGCTAACCCCACTTTCTGTGAAAAATATATACATAGAAAAATTAAATTCAATCATCTAGTTTTAAAATGTTGAAAATCCAATAGAAAAATTTCTTTTCTTTATTTGTATTTTGATTTTGTATGCCTAAAACGTCACCAAAAAGCTGAAAAATAACACAAATTCGGCTTTTTGATGACGTTTTTGTCGTTTTTCGGCTCTTTGGTGATCTTTCGGGTAAGTTTTGGGCATTTTTTTAAGATTTCGATTCGAAAAAGCTGCCCGAAACGTGACCGTTACGTGACGGAAGACCCGAAAAACGCCCAAAACATTGCAATTTTCGCAGTTTTGTACGATATAACTAAATTGAAATATTGCAATTTATCGCACAAACCTTCAAAACCGCAACATTTTGCTCGTTTTTCAGCCGTTTGGTGACGTTTTGGGCTCTTTTCTGCATGAAATGTCTCCAAAACGTCACCAGAAAGCAGTGTTGCGATTTTTAGCGGGTCCACGGGTCATATTCCGGCTAACCGGACTCGCGTGCAAGCTTAAATCCAATAAAGATGTCTAAAATTGAAGTGAAATGACTAAAATCGAATAAAACCTAAAATAAAATGACTGATATTGAATAAAATTGAAATTAGACAACGAAAAACAAATAACATTCCCAATAAAATGAGTAAAACCAAATAAAAAGTCAAATAAAATCAATTAAATCAATGAAAAATTCGAAAAACGAAAAAAATCGATTAAACTTCAATTAAGACATCGAAAATTAAACAATATCACTATAAAACGACGGAAACGACAAAAAAATACAAAATCAATCAATCATTAAATCGATTAGTGAATAAAAAGAAGAATCAATCGATCTACTTTGACAAGTTCGAGGTAATCGGTTGCTTTAGCTGTCTGCACCCCTTGCGACAATTGCATGACCGCTTTGACCACGACGGTCGTACACTCGTAAACCGTGTCATTCGTGCGATCTAAATCAGCTGTGGGGGTCGGTTCCACTTTCTTCACCGTCACCACCGGTTTGCTGTAGAGGGCGCCGTTCGTCACGTAGCTCTCGGTGGCAGCGCACGTCGGTTGCGCTTGCGGTTGTAGATCCGGGGCGTCGACCGACACCGGTGATCTGCCGTTCTCGGATAATCCGTCCACGCTGTCTGTGTCTGATCGGTCGCTACTCGACATCCTTTTCTTCTGGAAAACAAAATTTTATTTTTAAAATTAATTTTTGACGAATTTTTGTCAAATTGGTTGGCTTTTGCAATTTTTAATTTTGTGAATTTCGAGATGTAATTTTGTTAATTTCAAATCAAACTTTGGCAATTCCAAGATCGAATTTTGCCATTCCAAATTAACTCTTATTGATTCCCAACTGTTTTCTGCAAATTTTGTCAACATTAAAATGATTTCAGATCAATTTTGGCTATTTCAAATCAATCTCAGTGAATTTCAAATCAATTTTTCTCAGTTTCAAATCAATTTTTTTCAGTTTTAAATCAATTTTACTCAAGTTCAAATCAATTTCAAATCAATTTCAAATCAATTTCAAATCAATTTTTGCAAAAACCAACTATTATCGCCACAAATCGTACAAAATTTCCTTCTTCCGTCATCAACCACTGCGAATCAGCTTCAGATTCCTTCAACTGCCGTCGCAAACTCTTCTCAATCGCTTCTTGTTCCATCTCGAGCAAATTCTGATGAAACTCCGGCTCCTCGTGCAACTTTTTCCTTTCCTTCTCAAAAAAACAAAAAAAAAAATCAAAACAAAAAAAAAACCAAAAACCAAAAACCGAAAACAAGAAGAAAAAAGAAAAGGAAAAATAAATAAATAAATTAAATTAAATAAATAAATAAATCAACAATTCCAGATTCATGCTTTAAAATTCAGGCTGGGATTCAAACGCAATGATTAAATCAAATCAAATCAAATCAAATCAAATCAAACCATGCATCGTGCCGAACATAGACACAGTTCATGCATCACACTATTTACGTGACCGAAACCCAACCTGTTCGTCGCGCCGACCCAATGAAGTTGAAATTGCATGTACCGTAACAGTATTCAGAGCACTTGCCGGCAAGCAATAGTTGGCTGGCGCCGAGCTGCTTTCGTTCTCCTTCATTATCTGCGCCAACACTTCGGGGTTTTGCGCGACAATGTACGTGCTGGGCGCGTGCGGCGGCGTCGGGCTCGACGAGCCGAGTTCTGCCGGGTAGCGCGACGGCTGAATTCGAATGGAAAGGAAATTAGAATTTGAAAGTTGGTTGGGAGTTGGTGGGTTTTACTTTTGGGGGTGGTTCGTCGGAGCCTGAGGAACCCCAGGACATGGCTTGGACTCGTCTGTTTTCGCGTCGCATCGTTTCTTCCTGTTGGTGTCGTTCTTCCATTAGGATTTCACTGTGGGTTTGACGTTTTAGAGAAATTAGTTGAAAAGAAAATCAATTTGAATTCGGATCGTCCATTAATGTTTTTGTAAAGAAATTCAACACAATTTTGTAAAAATGCAACGAAATTTGTCAAAAATTTGTCAAACATTCTTTATAAAATTTGTCAAAAATTTGTCAAAAATTTGTCAAAAATTTGTAAAGAATTCTTCAAAAAATGTCTAAAAATGGTCCAAAATTTGTCAAAAAATCGTCGAAAATTTGTCTAACATTTATCAATAAATTGTCAAAACTTCTAAGACAAATTTCAACCAAATTCGTCACAAATTCAACCAAATTCGTCACAAATTCAACCAAATTCGTCACAAATTCAACCAAATTCG
>JAQIXU010003051.1:0-10130 GCA_034701245.1 Strigamia transsilvanica
CTATTTAACAATTTTTTCCACTATTTAACAATTTTTTCCACTATTTAACAATTTTTTCCACTATTTAACAATTTTTTACAATTTTTTTTATTACTATTTTTCAATTGTTTTTAGTATTTTTCACTTTATTTCACTATTTTTCAATTTTTTACCCACTATTTTTCAGTCTTTTTCAATTTTTTTTACTTTTATTCCATTTTTTTGATTTTTCCCTCGAATTTTAACAATTATTTTCAATTTTTTATCAGGTTATCGTGCGGGGCCCGTCGTATATGAACGGATTACGTCAGATAAACGTGACAAGATCGAATTCTTTACGGAAGGAAAGTCCGTTGCTGATGAAAAAGGATTTCATACATCGAATACCATCAACGTTGAAGGAACACGAAGTGTCAAGCAGACCCGTATCGATGCATTCAGGCATTGGTCCAAACCAGAAGATCAATTACGACGAACTTCATCGCGAACAGATCTACCAACAAGGAATGCGCGAGCAGAACAACGGCAAAGACACCGAATGGAATGAGAGGAACCGGATTTACCAGCAAGCGAATCCAAAAAATCCGCACCAAGTTCAACAGACGCGAAACCACGGGACAAACGGGGTCGCCAATCGTTTACAGTTCGATGAATCTCAGCCCAGACAGTCGCCGAATCAGCTGACGATTCAGTTACCGCAGCACACAAACGAAAGCCAGCAAAATTCGCCTAGAACGCCGACGTCGCAGCAAGCGCAGCCTCAACATGCACCAAACTACATGGTGTCCTCCACGTCCATGCCCCATTTAAGCCCGAATCAGTACGGTTCCATTAATAATTTTCAAAAGGTGCGAAAATTCCATTTTTGTTGTTATATTTGAAGTGAAGCTTCTACAGGCGCGGTAGTGAAATGCTCCTATGCGCAGCGTGGCACTTCTCTTTCTCTGAATCCAACTGGCAGTTGACAAAATACCAATGATTATGGCCACATCAGGCACTATCATCGACATTTTTAGATCAAAAAGCGTCGTTTCCGTTCCAACGACAATTATTACCCTGTAAAAGTCGATGTTGGGGCTGAAAACTTTGAATTTTGGGCCAAAAACGTTGATTTTTGTATACAACGTCGATTTTCAGTTTAAAATGTCGATTTCTTTCGTCAAAAATATCAATTTTTGGTCTAAAAACATCGAATTTTGGGCTAAAAACTTTTATTTTTGTGTACAACATTGATTTTCAGTCTAAAATGTAGATTTTTTTGGTCAAAAAGATTAAATTCTGAGCTGAAAGCACCGAATTTTGGGATAAAAACGTTGATTTTTGGTATAAAACATCGATTTTCATTCTAAAATGTCGATTTTTTTGGTCAAAAAGATCTAATTCTGGGCTAAAGGCACCGAATCTTGGAGCAAAAATGTTGATTTTTGGTCTAAAATGTCGAATTTCAGTCTAAAATGTCGATTGTTTTGGTCAAAGATCAATTTTTGGGGTAAAACTGTTGATTTTTCATAACGTCGCAATGACGAAATTGAATTTCCCGGTATTCGGGGGTTAAAAAAAATCATTAACAAATGGGGAAAAAACAATGCATAAAATCAACTTTTCCTAGGGGTTAGGAAGTATCACTTCTACCGCTTGAGAGTCTCACAAATCTTTTTTTTTTTATTAAAATTTTAAATTTTTGGGATAATTTTTCCAGCAGCCGCAAGTTGCCCAAGAACAAACGCCGACTAAACCGAATGCAGCGCAAATTCAAGATACAAATAATAAACCGAAATCGCCAAATCCGAATCATCAAGAACAGCAACGATTGTCTCACGAACAGGTGTGAAATTGCTATTTCTTTTTATTTATTTTATTTATTTTTTTTAAACATTTTGTTTTGTTATTTCAGTTTCGAGCAGCTTTACAGATGGTTGTGAGCGGAGGTGATCCGCGTGATAATTTGGACAATTTCATCAAAATCGGAGAGGGGTCGACGGGAATTGTTTGTATCGCTAATGATAAAGCGTTGGGTCGTCAAGTTGCTGTGAAAAAGATGGATTTGAGGAAACAACAGCGGAGAGAGTTGTTATTTAATGAAGTGATTTAAAAAAAATAATTTTTTTTTGTACAGTGGAAATATGAAATTGTTTTTTTTTTCTTTAGGTGGTTATTATGCGAGATTATCACCATCCGAATATTGTTGAAATGTATGATAGCTTTCTGGTGGAAGATGAATTGTGGGTTGTTATGGAGTTCCTAGAAGGTGGAGCGTTAACTGATATTGTAACACATTCCAGGTAAATATATAAATAGGTACCACTATGTGCAAAAAAATGAATAAATGCACGTTTTAGCCACAAAAATGCACATTTTAGCCACAAAAATGCACGTTTTAGCCACAAAATGGACATTTTAGCTATAAAAATGCATTTTTAGGCCTAAAAATTGACATTTTAGCTATAAAAATGCATTTTTAGGCTTAAAAATTGACATTCTAGCTATAAAAATGCATTTTTAGGCTAAAAAATTCACCTTTTTTTTTTTTTTTTATAAAAATGTATTTTTAGGCCACTAGTTTAAACATTTTGAGACCACAAGTTGACATTTTTTGATAAAAATGCATTTTAGGCCAAAAGTTGACATTTTTTGATAAAAATGTATCTTTTTACAACAAATTGACAACTTTGAAACAAAATAATAAACAAAACCTATATATTTTGTAGGATGGACGAAGAACAAATAGCCACAGTATGCAAGCAGTGCCTTAAAGCATTGGCCTATTTACACTCTGAAGGGGTCATTCATCGAGATATTAAAAGTGATTCTATACTTCTGGCTAGTGATGGAAAAGTATACACAAAACACAAACTTTACAACATTGAAAAACAATTTTTAAACTAAATTCTCTCGCTTTAGGTCAAGTTGTCAGATTTCGGTTTCTGTGCTCAAGTATCGCAGGAACTGCCAAAGAGAAAATCGCTCGTCGGAACGCCATACTGGATGGCGCCGGAAGTAATATCGAGGCTCCCATACGGTCCAGAAGTAAGAAAATGTGTTAATCATCTAGTTACGACGCGCCTATTTAAATATGTATCAAATTCCAGGTGGACATTTGGTCGCTGGGAATAATGGTCATCGAAATGGTGGACGGGGAACCACCTTTCTTCAACGAACCACCATTACAGGCCATGAGAAGAATCCGAGATATGCCACCACCGAAACTAAAAAATACTCACAAAGTAACGCAAAATTAATTAATTAATTAATAAATTTTTAATTTTTAAAAAAATTTTTTTTAACATAGGTTTCTCCAAGGCTGCAAGGTTTTCTAGAAAAAATCCTCGTTCGAGACCCCGCCCAAAGAGCAACGGCGTTTGAATTGCTTCAACATCCATTTTTAAGACAGGCTGGACCTTCCAGTTTGTTGGTGCCACTAATGCGGACCTACAGGCAAAATCCGTGCTGAAAATGTCGGTTGAAAACCGACTGGTTTCCCCTATGATTACTTTTCCCTTTTTATTTTTTAAAACTTTACAAGCATAATTACTTCGTTTAATTCAAGTAAACAAACAAAAACTATCAGAAAGAAGAGTTTTTAATTGTGAATATCTTTATTATTATTATTATTATAATTATAATTATTATTATTATTATTACGAACAAATTTCCTATTTTGTTTTTGTTTTGATTGTTCGCATACAGATCACGTTCCGTCCAAACTGATCAGTTTATTTGTTATTTTTGTTTTTATTATTATTGAATTGTGACAGACTACTTAATTTGTGAAGACAAATTTCAAGACAGTTGTATAGTACGAAAGAAACGAGTAAATTTTATACAATATTATACACGAATATTTAGAAAATTTGTTTATATTGTAATCTTGTATTACCTACTTGCATCGGAGATGTAATAACGGTGTTTTTACGGCATAATTCAGCGAACCCCCACGATTTCTTTTGAAATACACTCATTTTTACGCTAAAAATTTGAGTATTTAGAATTAAGATAATAATGTATAGACGCACCGTGTCGTTAGTTAAATATTAATGGATTTTTATTAACACTGTGCAGTGATTTTTTTATTGTTACAAATCGGCCTTATTAAGTAGAGAACATTTTAGGAGTGTTTAGTACTGAATTATTCATATCAGAAATGGTTACATATATATTTTGTATAATTGTTAACTGTTTCTTCAGGTGTAGGAGATTTTCTAGACCACCTACAGCAGCTTGTAGAGTTTTAATACGATAAAATGCAGGTGACGGTTGTCATTTTAATGCTTTTGATAAGCATAATACATTCCTGTAACTATTTGATTTATTTTTCTGTTTGTTTTTCTTCGGCAGCCAAATATTTTTCAGTAATAAATGAGAATGAGATCATGAGGTTATAATTTGTAAAGTTACATTTTTTATTTTATTCACTTTATTCACTATTTAAGTAACGATTTCTTCTTTTCCATTAACAAATTTACATCGATTTTTTTTGTTTTTAAATCTTTTAAAAACTTAAAAGAGTGAATCTATAAATTCGTGCGGATGATACATTTTTCAGAGCTAATCCACTGATAACTTGGAAGACCAGTCTGATCAGACGAGTTGGAAATTATTACACGAACTACTTTTACGTACGAATCTAAAAGTCTAGCACGCGATTTCTAATAATTTACACGGATATTTTCGTATTTCTCAAAATCCTTGACATAGACAACAGGCACACCTGACATTTCGGAGAATTATTACAAGTAATTAACAAGAAATTCTGAATTCTTATCCAGTTTAGGAATAAATAATAATAACAATAACAACAGTATTGTCTCGTTTTTAAATTCACAATTTTGTTCGCGTTTTCCTGATTTAATTATATAATACTGTTTATAAACAATTGCATTTCTTCATATTTCTATTCACCTTGTATGTTGCCGTAGTCGACTTTTTTATTTACTAGTGATCTGTAAATCGCATAGCCTATAATAACGCCCAATGTTAAAACAGCGAGAGTGCTGCCGACCGCAATTGGTGCTGTATCGCTTTGATATGATTCTCTTTTCGCTACTGGCTCGACGCAAGGACTGTCTAAAATACAAAAAAAATAAAGAAAAATCATCAATTTATTATTTGCTAATTTTATACAAACTGATTTACCAGATTCAAATTCGTGGCCAACGTCGAATGCTTGCAATCGCAGTTGGTGAATCGCAACAAAAGCGGCCGGAGTGTCGTCACTAGTGTACAATATAATTGGTTTGCTTGGAATACAAGAGAGACTTTGATCTAAAGGAGCCGTAAACATCTTCAGTGTTTCAGTATCTGCCGAAAGTGTCGCCAACGATGCTAAATAAAATTTTAGAAAATAAATAAAAATATAAATATTTTTTTTAAAGATAATATTACGTTCGTCCGGTGCCTCGAAAACATTTTGCGGGTTGAATTTAAGTTGCATGCTCTTCAAATGCCATGCGTCCCCCGAATTAGTCTAGAAAAAATATTAATCTGAATCGTAAAACGTTTTGCTCGTTAAAAATCAACCTGATTTTTACTTTGTTTACGATCAGGGTGAAATTATACCCGAGCCACTGTAACGTAATACTATGCGTTTCCTTTTCGATTTCACATGCGCCATCGTAATCAAATCCATTCGATGTCGACGGGTCGCTTTTCTGTTAATATTTTAGGTATGAAATATTGTTTGATAACTCTTTTACATTTTACCAATTCTTTTCCATCCTTATCTGGATAAAAAATAGCAAATCCTCCCTCGAACTGAAGCGCTAAACAGATTTTATAATCATTATCTGGATCTCTAACGAGGTAAGATTCTTCAGGGCCAGATTCAGTTGCAGTGTGTTGGTCAGACGCGTCTAAAAAAACACTTACAAATCAATTTACACGTTTAATAGTTAAGAATAATTTTTTTTTACCAAATGCTGTTTCTGTGGTGGTCACTTTGCTGGTCTATTTGTATTAAAATCAATTAATGGGTCTGGTTAATGAGGAAATTAATCTTACGGATTCGGTTTCATCTTGTGCATCAGTTGAGGTCGGTTCTTCAGCATCATCGTCACTCGTTGTCGTTGAAACAGTGGCTTCCTGGGTCCTACTTTTCGGGAAAAAAGCTTAAAAAGATGAAAAATGTAAAATTACGTCGTAATAATTGAAAATATTAATCCGAAACGTACCAGCACAAATAAAAAACAAAAGTAAAGTCCTACAGAGCCATATCATGTCTGTAAATTGTGATTTACACAGTAAAAAATGAGAATTGAAAGGTTTCAGAATGGAGACGGGTCGTGCAGTAAAGCCAATGCGCATGCCCAAAACTGAGGACAATTTGCGGTCGATAACGGCTTATATCGATTAATACACTAAGCCAAGCCGAAAATATAGAGAAAAGTCAGTGAAAAAACCTGAAAACCCGTTGGATTTTTAATTTATTTTTCATTTTTCTTGGAATTTTTTATTTTTTTATTTTATGAACAAAAATGATTACGCGGTAAAATCACGGAATATTCACTTTTATTTTCGCATTAAATAATATAGTTTACAAATTAAAATATTAATTGACATAATTTCATAAGCAGAACCTTCAAAACTGTTTTTAAAAACTACGAATTTTGGTTGAGGTAATAGAGAGAGTGGTGGATAAACCGTTTTTAGGCTGCCTCTTCTGCAAATGATGGAAGTAATCGAGTTAATTGATTTAAATGGTAAAATCAAATACGATTTAACCTGCTGGTGGTGTGGGTGGTGCAGGTGGAGGCGGTGTGCGCGGAAGATTTGGGAAAAAAATTGGGATATTTTTTTCGTACAATCTCATGTCTGTTTCCAAAAAAACGCAAAAAATAACGCGGTCCACCTAAACGGAATAAGTTTTAAAGTTATTATCGTTTTTTTGGTGAATGTGTTTGACTGCCTTGTCTTGGCTGGATATGGAGGGGCACCAATGGCAGATTAATACACTCTGGGGCCCCAAGGAACAGTGATCCTGAAGGCCATATGCTCGGCCCAGTTACAGAAAGTGCACTTTTTATGTGCTCAAATCTTCTTATGTGCAAAACATGTATTTTGGGAATAGAGAAATGAAATTTTAGAGTCAAAACTTTAATTTTTAGACTCATAAATGGTCTTTAGGTAGAAACTGGACCATTAAAGGTATGAAATTTACTTTTTGAGTGAAAAGTAATAATTTCTGACATTTTGTTTTAAAAAAGGATGGACGGTCGGGGGCCCCTAAACCTCTGGGTCCTCTAGGCACATGCCTAATCTACTTGATAGGTAGTCCGCCGGTGAGGAGCACAAAATTGCCCGTATTTGAATTTTTAAATAAATAAATGTCAAATTTTTTCTTAAAAATTGAATTTTTTTTACTTGAAACTTGAATTTTCACGTAAAAATCGAATTTTTTCAGGTAAAAATTGAATTTTTTCAGGTAAAAATTGAATTTTTTCAGGTAAAAATTGAATTTTTTCAGGTAAAAATTGAATTTTTTCAGGTAAAAATTGAATTTTTTCAAGTAAAAATTGAATTTTTTCAGGTAAAAATTGAATTTTTTCACATGAAACTTGAATTTTTTCACATGAAACGTGAATTTTTTCACAAGAAACTTAAATTGTTTCACATGAAACTTGAATTTTTTCATATGAAACTTGAATTTTTTCAAATAAAACTTGAATTTTTCAGGTAAAAATTGAATTTTCACACATAAAACTTCCATTTTTTACGTAAAAATTGAATTATTCACGTAAAAATTGAAGTTTCCAAGAAAAAATTAAAGTTTCCAAGAAAAAATTGAATTTTTAAAATAAAAACTTTAGGTCGTATATTCTAAAAATTAAAATCCAGCAAACCAACAACATACATAATCCACGAATCCTTTATCAAACCACTTCCTCACGGTCTCCAGTGCTATTCTACACGCTTCTTCATTAGGATAACCTAAAAAACACCATCAAAACACATAAACCAATAACCCAAAACCCCAAACAAATACCATAAACTCCAGTTGCAATGCACGGAAATGCCTAAAATCATAAAACAAACCAACATAAACCACCAAACACCCAAACCACAATAAAAATCCAAATTACTATCGTCCTTAAACCATTTGCTTTAGCGATTCTCAAAGAATTTTCATAACAACCGTGTAATAATTCCGGTTTGTGACTCGTCGGACCAACCGTATGAATAATATCTATAAAAAAAAACACAAAAAAACCAAATCAAATCCAACAAATACATCCTAACAAACAATTCATACATTTTGCAGGTAACCTATAACCACCAGTCATTTTTGCATCACCCGGTTCACACCCGTTTAAAGAGGCACATTCGTCTTGTAATTCTCCGCCAGCACCCGAATGGATGGCACCATCCACTGTATATACAATTCTACATATCAATACGACAATTATACACAAAAAAATAAACTTTTCACCTCCACCACCACCCATTAGTGACGTATTAGCTGCATTAACAACCGCGTCAACTTCCAGATACGTTATGTCGCCGCGCCACAGCGAGATCTTACCGCGATACTTCTCTCTCGCCACCCATTTTATCTTATCCGAACACTCCTTAACTGTTGGTGGAAAATTCATTTCCACCTCTGAGTTGAATAGGAATTTTTGGATTACAAAATTGGCGTGAAAAAGAAGAATTGAATAAATTGCATCTTAATATTACTTCCAGTGGATTTCAACCGGTCGTAATAAAACGACCAAGGTGGCACATCCTTGACTATAACAAATTTCCCACCACATGCGTACAAATGTCGTTTTTCTTCGATGGGCATTCGGAGGTATCTGTCTGCAAAAAATGAATGATTTTGGTGTTTTTGTTTATTTATTTATTTGTTCGTACCTTTATTTGGTTGGAAGCTGTAGAAGCAACTCATTTTTGAAGTATAAAATCTTGCTATCAGTCGAAAACCTACAAGAAAAGTGAAGTTGCAGTGTCCAGTTGTTTGTTGTTTAGATGTTGGATACTTTACCATACGGATTTCTTAAATTTCTCATAGATTTCTTTTATTTGATTTCCAATCGTCTGGTTTATTATTATTTTTTTTTTGTAAAAAAATAAAGAAAAATTAAAAAAATAAATTGCAAAATTTGCAAAATTTTGTTAAATCCAAGAGTTTGTTGAAATTATTGCTTTCTGACATGTTAAAAAGGAAAATATTGTTCTATTACCTAAACAATTTTCTAGTACGACGCTTGTCGGTTTGTTATCTTGTGATTACAACCCTCTCTGGTGGCAAAAATTCCTACTCGCAATGATTACTTTCTGTGTTCATATTGTTTCACTTTTTTATTTATTCCTAAACAGAATAAAAATTGAATCGAATGTACAAACACATTGTTATAAAATTGTTTACATATTTTTTTATATATAAAAAAATCACTTTTTTTTATTATTAAAAATAAGGTTTATAAACTCGTATATTTCCTTGTGTAAATGTGTGTAGGCATTTAAGTACACATCATTTATCTAGAACAACAAGATTTGCAAACATTAATTCACTCATTTTTCTACAGCATTTTATTTCATCTTGCCTCACAAACGCATGCTGCTCTATCTATGAGCTACGGTTGACATTTGTTTTATATTATTGCCAATAGGAGGCGCGACTTGTCTTGAGGTTGCTCCGATCTTTAACAACTTTACTCGTAAGTAATTTATATATTTGTTAAAAGTAACTCTATTCGAGCCAATCTATGATTCAATGTGGTACATTTTGTTTGTTTCATTATTTAATATAGAGATAAACCATTGATGTCGTGTTGTGCCACCAGATGGCAACACATTAGTTGTATCACCTGGCGACAGGTAATGTTTGGTCACGTGACCTACAAATAAAGCTCACTTCAATACATGTCACCACTGAGTTATGTCACCTCATTTATTGTGTCTACAACACTACAAAATGGCGACGAGGATGCGTGTTTAGCATGATTTTCAACTTATTGGACTACCAAAAAGACTTTAGAGCGGTAGGATTCCATATAAAGGACAAATAGAAACTGTGATTGAAACTGTGTACGGAATACGGGGAGGAACATTTGGAAAAAATGGCGGCGAATTTAAACTTGCCAACAGTTGCGAAATTCGAAGTTAGCGAAGGGAATTTAGACCAACACTGGAGAGAGTGGATGGAAGCGTTTAGT
>JAQIXU010003052.1:0-10123 GCA_034701245.1 Strigamia transsilvanica
TTTGGTCCAAAAATGGCGTTATTTGATTTCAAATATCAAATATCAAATATGCCGCTTTGCAAACACCAATACCATATCACGTTGAATCAACGTTCTCCAAACATATCGTTTTGGTGCGTCAACACTACGTTTTCCATTTTCCGCAGTTATTCAAACTTTACATTTTTTTTTACGCGGTTATTCATTTTCCACAAAGCTTCGCGGGCCGCAAGAAAAGGCACCGCGGGCCGCCTGTTGGAAACCCCTGATCTATAGAATTAGATAATTTATTAGTATTAGAGTTACTACTTAACTGAAATTAGAATATGATTTAGCAAATTTATTAAATATACTTTATCTAACTTAATTCCATTTATTTCTTGTTCTAAAAAAATCATATTTTATAATAGAAAAACTTGCAAATCATCAATGGTTAACTTTCCTTTTACCTTATTTATTACCGTCACCTTAAGTTCTGGAACAGATTTTGATAAGCCATCTACTACTTGTACTTCTTGATCATCTAAATATAAAATACAATTTACTACTAGCAGAGCTGTTTTACCTGTTCAATTTCAAGTGCATCTTCATACCAAATAATTTTTTATTTCTGATGAGAACCCTCTTTCCGTGGTTCCTCCGAGTATTGTTCTATAGATGCATGTCCATAGAACTCAACAGGGCGACAATTTTTGTCATTATCTTTCATTTTTCTTGTAGAAAAAATCCAATGAAATCTATTGCTTTTAGCATAACCAGATTCATTATCTTGATGCTGATCACTAATAGGTTCAGCATCAGCAACTAGTAAAATATTCACATTACCCAACTGATTATATCGCTTATTGGTGATGCTATGAAATTCACAAACCACAGAGCCGTAGGATGTAGATAGCTGCCCGTCTTTCACTTCGATTCTTGAAATTTAAAACAGTACTCCTTCTCAATCGATCATACCAAAATTTATTTAAAATAAAAACAAAATTGAATAAATACCTGTTTTTAAATCCAAAATAAATCACGACCGCACAAAGACCGCCACCATTTCGGCCTAGTGGCAAGTGGATAGAACCTCGTAGTTCACCACGGTTGTAGGCAGACGGCGCGACCGACGCAACATGTACCAGTATCTAAACAGTTACCCTGAAATTCTAAACCCTCACGAACCCTTCCCACAAAAAAAACCAAAGTACGGTAGTATTTATTTATTTTTTAAGCAATAAAAAGTGTAAAACAGTTTATACTTTAAGTAGCTAGTAAACCGCCACATCTTAATGGCGGCCAATGTTGATACTACAGTGGAACCTCGCATAACGAGCGTAATTTGTTCCGGAGTCTTACTCTTAATGCGAAACACTCGTTAAGCGAAACAAGCGAGTTCTAAACACAGACTGATGCAGCAATGGCACAAAAAGTTGCATCACACAATTGGGTGATTCCCCTAATAGGGGGATTCCCCTGCATCAGTCTGTGTTTAGAATGTCACTCACTATGTGAAACGTCGCTCGTTAAGCGAGTAAATTTTTTACGATTTCTATTCCTCATTATGCGAATTGCTGGCTCTACGAGGTGCTCGTTATGCGAGGTTCCACTGTATTTACAAGTTAAAACAAATCAATTTATAACCTAATTATTTCATGACTTGTTTATTTGAAGACAAAAATCATCAAACTCAAAATCATACATCCCGCATACATTACAAAAACATAAGGGCATCCAAACCACTTTTATCCCTTCAGTTACAATGTTAACTTTCAAATGGAATCCATAAATACGACATCACAACGTCAACACCCAACAACTTAACTTTGAAAAATTAATTAATTAAACCGTAAACAAGCAAATATAACCGTAAGGACCCTCCAAAATTGGGGTAACAATAAAGAGCGAAAAAGACAATTTCAGAAAAGAAAGATGGCTTCTCACGCATACACACAAGCAAAAACCTAAGTTACGTACAGGCTTGAGCAATCAAGACGATTGCGGCGATACTTTCTAATTTTAAGCATTTTAAATATAATTGATAACTATTGATAAGGCAATCAGAAACTTCTCTGTCCCACCACCCGGAGAACTCTGGTTAGGCTCGTGTGTGTACATTAGGATAAACACAGGAAGAAAGATAAATAAGGCTTAGCAATTTTCATTACTTATGAAAAAACAAAGTAGAAAACAATTTAAAGGTTAGTCGTTCAAAAATGTGAAAATATAAATACATTGCGTTGTGTTAACTTATACAACCGAAGAAATGTCCTTTTCTACGTGGTCAAGCGGCGTTTCTGACCTGGCACGTCAAGACGAACTCCAAAGGTTTTCTTAAATCAACACGACTTTGTCAATGTCCTCCATTTCCTTTTTCATACTTTTGGAATTGTTCCAAACGGTCGCGAGGAAAAAATCTCATTTCGTTAAGAAAAAGAAAAAGAAAAAGAAAAATAACACGAGAAAAAATTGTAAAGAAAATAGAAATAAAATGCGAATTTTCTCTTCATGAACATGGTCAGTTCAAACTGACATTTACAAACTCACTCAAATCTCCACAAAGTTAATATCGAATTTTCTTCCTTCCGTTCTCTGTATAAATTCAAATATCCTCCGTTGTTTTTTCCGGTTGATACATTATAAATGTGTAATTGGAAAGTTGTTTGAGAAACGCGATTAAATCAAATGAGGCGAGACAGGCGAGGTCATTTTGCTGCCCAATCGAACTATCGAAATCCAATTTGTAGCACTGATAATCCAGCTTCCAATATCACGATGCCAAAAAGGTTACACTATACACTTCGCAACATTAACCGCTAAAATTGCTATTTTATCCGATTTGCCCTTTACGTAGGAAGTAAAATTTATGAAAACGGAAATATCAAGATGGATTAGTTAGAATTTTACAAGTATGGTTGTTCATGTTTTTTCCGCTCACTCAAAAAAATAGCAAATGCGGGAAGTTGATTAAATTCCGAGTATTAGATGAAGGATGTTTACTTGCAATGTGTTTTTATAAATATCGTAGCAAATATCCTCAGCTTTTACTTCGTTCAATATGTTTTCCACAAGAAACTCATACTATTGCCTGGCTTTGGTAATTTCAATTTTTAATGGCGCGAACCAGGAACCATGTCCAGACGTTCAGAAATTACGAATACTGCCAGGATTTGGATGGGATGCGCTCACCAACAACGACACGGTGCAATTAATGAAATGGACATACGACCGATGCCAATTAACGAGTGATAAGAAATTTATGATACCGGACGACGTAGTTGCTGTTCCACTAGAAATCCAGGAAAAGAACGTCGAAGCGGAGATCTTCGAACACTGGTCCAATTATACTGCAGTGTCATCTGCTGGTTTCAGAGTGGCCACTGACAATTGGCAGGAAGAATTCTTGCCTATCTACAACGCTTTTTCGAACGAGTACCAGGAAATGAAAAGGATGCAAGTTGAAAACGAAACCTTCACCTGCAGAAGTCAGATTAGGCGAGTAATTTATCGTGTAAACTTGACATCAAACGCTACCATGAATGAAGCCGTCAAGAAAAGATTTGTGGCAATAATAACAGCTTTGGTCAAAAACAACTCGGACGAAGCCAAATACCTCACGGAAATGATAGTAAGTGAGTACGGCACCCATTTCTCAAAAAATATCGATGTTGGAACGGTTATCGTAATGGAAGAATATTTAAAAAAGGATTTTTTTCAAAAACACGTCAATGATAAGAACAAAATTCTATCGGCGTCGAAATTGTCTCTTGTCGAGTATATTACCAGTACTGGCTTTCCTCTGGAAGATCAACAACACCAACAACTCGATTCTTCATTGTTGCGTGAATATAAAGAAGCCACATTGAAGAAACGACTGAATTGGGAAAACGGTGCACCCTCTGAATGTATGGTAGCAATCGATAGATTCGGTGATGTGTTGTCCAGTTTGGTCACTTCTTCCAACTTTCCTAAAGCATCGCCTGCAATGCTCATCAACTTGAAACAAATGTTTAGCGACGTTGTTCAAAATTATTATACGTAAGTTTGTCAATTTTCTCTCTTCTTGAATGAATAAAAATAAAATTTGAATTTGTTTTACAGACGGAATATTCATCGTGGCTGCACCCGACCAAAATCGAGCAATTTCGACTTTGCTGCGAATTTAGACGATGGTTCTTGTAAATCTACAGTTTTTGATTATATCTTTGGCGGAGCTTATGCTGCATTTACACGCCAATTACCTGAACGACACGCCAACTTTAGTGATCAGAAAAATCCACTTACAGGGACATTTTCCTGTCCAACCAACTTTCAATCCCAAGTAGTTTATTTCATCCACTATTACGGTGAAAGTCGTTACTCCGAGTGGAATGTAGTTTCCTGTATGGCATTGGCAAATGAGACGGTTGAACCAAGTTACCTGTTTGGTGGATTATATTCGAATGAGGTAGTCAATATTCATACAAAGAAAAAAAGTTGTCCTCCGTTTTATACAGTTCTGAAACGAAACGAATTGTCATTTTGCGTTAGTAGCCCTGATAACGATTTAGCCAAACCATACGCATTGCATTTTGGAGGTTTTGCCACTGTTGATACAGATTACCAATGCCCAAGCGGTTTTAAAAGGCATCTTGCTACCACAGTTGGCATCACAATTAGAGTACCAGGGTTGAATACGGTTAATCATGGTAAAGTATTTTACTGTCTTCAAGAACAAAATGTGAAAAATTTGAGCGTTATGCCTTCGCTTAACAGATTTCCATAGATAATTTCAGTTGAACTGTATAGAAAAGTTCTTCACAGTCATATATTAATCTTATGCCTTACTGTTTGAAAACTATATTTTAAATGTACTCTTGTTGTCCAAAATTCATTGTAATATGTAACTGAAAAAGTGCAAAGCATTAAATACCATGTCACACGAACAATTAGAAGACATACGGTATTGTCTTTAATGTTTGAAAATAATTTTGTTTTGAAAACTCGTAAAAACGTTTTTAAAAAATCTACGAAATCAAATATAGTAGCTCTTGAATGCGATGAATTTTGAAAATGACAATTGACTATTATTATTAACATATGCAGTGCTTGACCACTACCTTCTGTTTTGTCTATTTTGTTGTTCTTGCGTAATAAATCAGTTATTCCTTATATTTTATTTCAACTGTGTTACGGACTGGAAATCGCGGTGATATCTTGATAGAACTGCTGTAGGACTACAATCCAATTTTGGTGCAGTTTGGATGGTATGAGATTACAAGTAAATAGGGTTTTTCAAGTATAATAAACATCCCTGGCAGGAAATGCAGAATCATTACCATCACTTGAAAAAGTCTTTTAGTCTGCTTTATCTTCTTTAAACCAGTCTAAATGCATATTTTCGACAGTCATTTAAAGGCTGTGAAACTGAAATTTAGAATTGCAATTAAACATGTTTTCTTGTTAAAATGTTGTGTTTATCAGTTCAGCTAACCAGATCAAACGACACCGAAATTACATTGTAAACCAGCAGTTTAGAAATTTCTAGTGTAATTGTCTTTTCAAATGCAGCTATACATGAATTGATCACCTTAGCTAATTAAGATGAATTACTGGTTCCAGCACCACATCCGTTTCCATTTTTTCCTCTCATTTCGTTTTTTCCAGCATAAAATTCTCTTGTGCCAAGCTCAATTTTCTCTCGTATTTTCTTTGCCTAAGAACCATTGGGAGTTTCATTGTGAATGTTAAACACCCAGTGGTAATTAGAGGTCCTGCTAAGGAATTGGTAAGTCTATTACAATGAGAGCCCGTCGTTAACAACATCAATATTTAATTTGCACTTCACCTAATTTATAAAAATTCCTCATTACCGGGCCCTATTATACCCACAACACTTTCCTAATTTAACTTTTTCACTTTTTTCTTCTTTCCTTCCTTCCTTCCTTCTTTTCCAAAGCATTCTTCACATTTTTTTACGACTTGCTTAAAACTTTAATCACAAATCTCATATCGCATCTTTTGCATCATTTAGGGTATTAGTAGGTGCACCAAAGGCAAATTCCTCGTACCTAACTCGTGAATTAGGCATCACTGAATTTGCCACAGGTGTCAACATTTTTTGTCTCTGCAACACCGAAACCGAAAGTACTGAGCCGTTGGATAATCATAGCGAGCTCATTGGCTGGATGTCTTCCATTGTTTGCACTGACAATGGGTACTGAAGCGTACATACTTTTGCGTAAGCGTTGTAGACAATCATTTGTTCACATATTTCATAAACACATCCAAAGACCAAATTAGAATCAGCTGGTACGCAAAGACCATCATTGAAATTTGCAATACACTCATACCTCGCTTAACGGCCGCTCTTAATACGGCATTTCGCCATAATGGCATTGTGCCATTATGGCTAAATTTCGATTTACGGCCTAACATTTTCGATTTACGGCCAAAAAGTCGGGTATTTCCTTAAAGAATCAGGGGGAACGGCCCCTGATTCGTTATACGGCATTTCGGTTTGCGGCCGACTTGCCAGGAACGTATCCCGGCCGTAAAGCGAGGTATGGGTGTACAGTCAAAATTTGATTATTTTGGTTGAGCGCAGCCCCGATGAACATTGTTGCTATTAAAAAAGAAATAAAAATTCTCTTTAGAATAAGTTATATTTTCACAATCCTTTGACAAAACAGTTTCTAGGAAGACAACAGTACCTTTGCCAAATTACTGCTTTCTTACAATTCTTAATAAGATCTGAACTATCACTATTGGATCCTCCACCACCATTTACTAAAATATCAGGTGGATTATAAAAATTAGCTGCTGATTCACAATCAATATGATCTTCTTTCTTTCATCTTCCTTGCACTGTATTGCAATTGCATTAATATTAAGCCATCGTATGGATGATGACTGAATTTTATCTCTTTGCCATTAAGAAAGATATCCACTTTAATGACACAAGCACCACTGACTCACCACAATTGCGTTTACTACTAAATTTAAATTTTATATTTCTATCTTGCAACATTTCCATATTAAATAACTTATATTAACAGTATCGAATACTTTCACATTAATATCAGCAGAAAATGTACTGTCAAAAAAAATAAATTGATGGCTATAACTAAAAGTCTTTAGTATCTAGTATAATCCCATATCTAGGAGTCGGAACTCGGAATCTTAAAATCATTCATTATCTCTTCAAGCTTGTTCTTTGACTGTATAAGAAAAAAAATACTAGCTAATTTAGGTATCGCTTGTTATTATTCTTCCGATCATTTCTTATCAATTGAGTATTAAAAACTATATATTGATCATCATGAGTTTTACTCTTTCTATAATAAAACTATCTTATTATCACATTCATATACCACATCTGATAGTGACTGTTCAGTACCATGCTTCTCATATATTACTTTACTGACGATTGGTAAGCAAGTCATTGTAGCACAGCACCATTAATAGGCTGAGGTAAAACACGTGATAAAGAATGACTATGTTTGGTGTTGTGATGAAAATTATCAATTAGAGAACGATACGAATGAGTAGAAGGCTGAGTACGGGATGCACATTCTCGTTTAATACAAATACAAGCAGTGGAAAAATGAGTGCCACACAATACAATATTTGCAAAATACATCAATTGACCAAAATTTACACTTGATTTTTGTACAACAAGTAAAGCCAATCGATTTCTAAACATAAATCCAACATAATAAGGATGCATACATAAATAAAAAAAATTAGGGGTGACAACTAGCAAAAAGGGGCATAAATTTGTTTTGAAACTTAAAGCTACGTGCGCGGTTAAATAGACAAACTGATCGTCAATGAGGTTGACAAAGGCATCAAGCTCCATGACGTCATTGGTATGGGTAGAAGTGTTGAGTTCCACTTCCAATATTCGCACCTTCGTTTTCCAGAGGAGGTCCATTTCCTCGATTTGGTCTTTAGAAAACTCTGCGTGCGTAGCCATGGCAGAAAGGAATAAATGCTACACAACAAAAAACTCAAAAAAAAACAACCCGTAAAGACCCTCCAAAATTGGGGTAACAATAAAGAGCGGAAAAGACAATTTCAAAAAAGAAAGATGGCTTCTCACGCATACACACAAGCAACAACCTAAGTTACTGTACGTACAGGCTTGAGCAATCAAGACGATTGCGGCGATACTTTCTAATTTTAAGCATTTTAAATATAATTGATAACTATTGATAAGGCAATCAGAAACTTCTCTGTCCCACCACCCGGAGAACTCTGGTTAGGCTCGTGTGTGTACATTAGGATAAACACAGGAAGAAAGATAAATAAGGCTTAGCAATTTTCATTACTTATGAAAAAACAAAGTAGAAAACAATTTAAAGGTTAGTCGTTCAAAAATGTGAAAATATAAATACATTGCGTTGTGTTAACTTATACAACCGAAGAAATGTCCTTTTCTACGTGGTCAAGCGGCGTTTCAGACCTGGCACGTCAAGACGAACTCCAAAGGTTTGGCTGTGATGTCCGGGCACACCGTGGTCCGACAGCAGGAAACGATGAAACGCACAGCACAACACGAGCACAATTTCACAATTTCACGGTGAGTTGAAGTAGTCAAGTCCGAACCAAGGATCATCCTGGTCACGGCCCTAGGAGGATCCTTGAGGATCTTCCTACCGATCAGCGTGCCAGTGGGTTTGTATTCTTAACTTTAAAAGCTAATTTTAAAATTTTAGTTTTACAATTAGGAACATTATCAACGCTAAAGCAAACTTCTTGGATGTCGCCGTTTAATCTACTATTTTGAATAGTTATACTAGAGCCAAGAAAAAAGTGTCCAAAAGTCTAACTAAGACTCTTTGAAATTGGTTCTAGAAAAGTTATATGCTAATTCTTTATTCATTTTGTACTAATTCTTATTAGGTATTTATAATATTACACTTGTATCTTCAGTAATTCCCATATGACTTACTGTTAAATTATCATTTCTATTAATAATATTATGCTCTTGATTTTCTAGATCTGATAATAAATCTTGTAAAATACTAGTTCGATTATCGTCTTGTTCTTTTAAATAGTTATCTACTACAAATAAAAAATTCTCAGACCCAGAAACATTTATGAATTTCTCTCTAAATGTAATTACCATTTCTGTAGATGGATTAACCCACTGGATTATTTTCGTTGCATATAATTTTAATTCTTGAGGGTCATCTCCTTCAAAAAGGTACTTTATACCACCATTAACCATTAATTCATTCTTAAAATTACTTATCTGTATTTGTGATGCATTACAACACCAATCTACAAATTCCTCGGTCAATTTAAACATATTTTCACATAATAATTCTATACACACACTTACTGTATCTTCATTAGGTTGTAATATCCATTCCTTAAACTTATTAATTTCTTCTTCATCAGCAAAACACCAACTAACAAATGATTGTATCATATTTTTTACAACAATGGATTCTAATATATCACCACACATTCCACTATATGCTAAAGTGCTAAACTTTTCTTAAATTCTCTCATTTCTTCTTCAGATTTAAAAACCCATTGCATAAACTGTTCTACTTTGTTCCATTCTTTATTTTGCATAAAATTTACAGCTATATCACGTCCTTCTGCTTTTACCAGTTCTTCCTTCAAGCAATTTATATCCTCCTTACAGAAAATAGTATGTTTAATAAACATCTCCAATAAATCCCATTGATTATTTATTATGAAATGTTTGCATCTTTCTATACCTAAAACTGAAAATATTATTTGCTTCTTTTGCTTATAATTAACATCAGATAATATTAATTCAATTGTATTTAAATCATTTTTCCAAGATAATGTATATGTTATTATACCGTGTATTGAACATCCTTCATCATATTGAAAAACTAAATCTTTTAAATGTTTAGGGCTACATTGCCATAATTCTTTGAATATAGATTCATATTTACTATATTGCCCAATATCCTCAGAATTTTTGCTCATTGTACAAGCAACTTTTTTGAGTACATCGAGATAATCACTTTTAGGTATGATATCCCATATGTGGTGTATTGTAGGTAGAAAATAATCCCGCCATAACCAATCATCTAAAAGAGAGACTAATATATTACTAGTGTAGCATAGTGGTGCAGCCAAAAGGGGCACACCAGCCATAAATGGTTAGGCCACACCTCCACTGACACCCCCGCAC